>JAPMOR010063996.1:207319-222286 GCA_026543865.1 Argiope aurantia
TTATCGCTGCACGAGAACAAGAAAACAAAAAAGGGAAGCTTAAAAAGAATTGGATGGTTTCTTAAATGCTTTTTCGGCGTCATCAAGTCTGATAAAAATGTCGTAACCTATTCGTAATAAAACCGTTTGAACCGTCAGACACCCTCAGGGTAAAAACTGCCACGACTTGGGTGGACTTCGGAAATTATCTCTTCAATTTATGGCCTGAAGGTTCGGGTTTTGAGATTTCGTGTTTCGAATTTCGAGTCGTTAGATTCATTTGAACTGACAGGGACAACCGATGAAAATCGTAAATTTTGCACCTTTCAAGGTAAACAGAAAAACAGGAAAAATCCAGACCCAAAAAAAAAGTCTTCTTTTTTTTAAGATCGAAGTAATTCCCGAAGAGATAAAAATTGTTTTTTTTTTTCCTTCTTCTATGTCGAATATTTTGTAAAAGCAACGGCTACTGAAGCAGTTTTAATGTATGATAAGTAAAATGGAATTGCCAGTAAAGTACGAAAGTGTCCTGTAAAGTGTAAATTCAATCCTTTGACCTAAATTTATATGACCTGCAACACATGAACGTGACAAAATGTGTTTTTCTTAAATTTTATCTAAAGTTAATAGAACTCCTTACAGTCTTATAATGATTTGTGTGGGAGTTTTTGACCCAACCTAATTACTCTACAAAAATGAGGATAATTTTGCAATAAGGTTATACAATTTTTTCATTAAATCAGAAATTCTAAAATGCTTACCTCTCGGAACATCTTTATGGACTTTGAAATTTTGATTTTATTATTTTTGGCTCTATTCCAAAATTAAAATGCAGAATAAATTAATTTATAATTTATTGAAAATGAAAAGAAATTAATTTCAAAAGAGTTATTTGGTAATTTTTTAACATTATAGTTAAATATATTTTCTTAATACTTCTTACATACAAGCAGTGAGAAATTTTATTATTAATAATAATTATTATTATTCTGAACAACCCCATTTAAAGTAGCAACACCAGAATTAAAAATTTTTAGTTTAAATAAGATAAATAAATAAAGTAAAAACGCTAGAATTTCAATTAAGCTTTATAAATTCAAGCTACTGAATATATTTTTCTTAATTTCGACTCACAAATATTATGAAGAATTAGAAAGATTTATGTAAAGATTTTGTGATAATTCATTAAATAGTTAATATTAATTAATGAAAAACTATTTTTTTTAGTTATTAGTAAGCATATCCAAGCAAACCACAAAGTAACGTCCAAGATTCTTTCATGAAACTTATAAAATAGCCAAAACATGGGAGCGAAAAATTTCTGCAGATATTGAAAAAAAAATATTTGACAATACTGTTTTGGTTTTGAGTGCACCCCCTTTTCTCCTTTCCTTTCCTTTCCTTGCCGTTTGAAACCAAAATCTGACATAAAATTACGCTTTTAATTACAAGATTACATGACAAATTTCATTTATTTAAGTCAATTTGTTTTTGAGTTAATACCTTTACATGCATGTGAAATATATAGACTGACAGGCAGTCACTCCTTTAATGGATATGATTCAAAATTTAATGAAATGTCTGCCCTGGAGATGCTAAAATTGTCCGTCAAATATCATTTATCCACATCAATGCGTTTCTGAACTATCCCGTATGGGCCGCGGTGGCCTGGTGGTAAGGTCTCGGCTTCGGAACCGGAGGGTTTCAGGTTCGAGGCCCGATTCCACCGAAGAACCGTCGTGTAAGGGGGTCAGTTGCATGTTAAATCCGTCATGACCAAACGTCCTCCCGCTGGTGTGGTGTGGAGAGGGGGGTGCCAGCTCAGGTGTCGTCCTCGTCATCTGACCGTGGTTCAAAATGACGAGGTCCGTCCCAAAATAGCCCTAGTGTTGCTTCAAACGGGACGTTAATATAACCAAACCAAACTGAACTATCCCGTTTGCATGTATTCAACATAGCATTTCGACGGATAATCAACTCTTTGACATTTAATGAAACTGAGCTTTGTTTAATGATTGAAACGGATTTATTTCAAAATTGTAGATTTCTATCAAATTTTGAAAGAAGTCCATTCAGTGGAAGTCTATCTGTCCTTCGTTTCAAAATCTAACCTAACACAAACTACAAATAAAAGACAGATGGTTAAAATTTAATGCACAGACTTTACATCTTAGGTACAAATACCTTCAAAATTTTTAACCAAATCCATCAAGGAGATGACTGTCTGTCTGTCGGTACTTTCACAAGCATGTAGATGCGATAGCACAAAAATGAAATGACTTGTGTATAGGAAATTTGATATATGATTTTGTGACTACAATTGTAGTTCTATGTCAAGTTTTGGTTTCTTTCAGACATGTAAAAAGGCGTTCAACATACACTTTGTTTGTCCAGGCGGTTGTGCATTCATTCCCAAAGATTTCTCTTCTGTCATTATTATTTGCAAATGGAATGCTGTATAATATATATAATATACACAATAATAAATCTAGTAATACAATAATAAATATACACAAGTATATTTACTAGAAAATATGCGAAAAAGTTTTAAAGAAACCACTCCCACTGTTTTAAAAGCATATACAAAACTTGAAATTTTTATGAGATCTATTTACTCTTTTTACTCTCGTTAAACAGATGTCCTTTCATTCTGTCGTCCCCCATTATGCCAAAGTGAGCAACATTCCGAGGTTTAATTTATTTTAATAGAAACCCCCTGATGTGAGTGCGAGGCGAGCTAACAGATTGTGATGGAATTGTTTGGAACTGGTCCAAAGTGAGTGTTGGCAACAGAACTCACTCGCTGCTGAATTTTTTCAGGAATATTTATCTGACAATGAACGCTGATATTTCCTCTTTATGAACTACACGAGTTAATTTATGACAAGAAAATTATTCAACTGTTGGATACTGCTGTTTCATTGCTATCATTTACTGAAGTCTTGAAGAAATTTTGTCTATTTCATTACTCTAATTTGCAAGAAAATAGAACTTACAGCACAAAAGAAGGAAATAAAGGTTCATTTATCAAAAAATTTGGATTAATTATAGAGAAGAAGACTCAAGCTTTCTAACTTTTGAATTCGAGTTTCACTCACGACTTCTAAAAATCAACGAAAGAAAAATTTGAAGGGCGATTATAATTATTTTAAAATAGAGAACAAATCATATATAAACTATTCAGAAGTTCTCCCTTCGACTTTCTCATGAATCAAACTCCATAGGAAGACCGCACAAGGAGTACATGGATGAAAGTTTAGTTTAGTTATATTAGCGTCCCGCTTTAAAGCAACACTAGGGTTATTATGGGACGGACCTCGTCATTTTGAACCACGGTCAGATGACGAGGACGATTCCTGAGATTTCATCCCCTCTCCAAACTTCCACACCACACCAGAGGGAGAATCGGGTCTCACACCTGGAACCTTCGGGTCCCGAATATCGAACTTTACTAGCAGGCCAACGCGGCCTCAAGGATGAGAAAACATCGTGCAGAAAATCTACACGATTTTTTCCATGGATGAGAAACTCAAGACTTGGTTCAAGACTCAAGACTTGGGCATAGTAAAGTTGTGGGATAGAGTTACTTTTACTCTAATGATGGGACATTACTCGCTACAGTAGGAATTGTACAATGGGTGTTGATGGGTCTGAGGCCTCTTTCTCAGCATGCCGCCTCCTATTGTAGCGATTACTTCAACAATCTATATACTTTCGCAAGATATAGGTTAACTCCAAAGAGAGGTTCTCATATACTAACATAATGTAGCTTATTTGGAATTCAGTTTCGTAGCATAGCGAAGAAAATCGGATATGTGTTTTGCATCGCATTTCTTGGATAAATTCACTCAAGTGTAATAAAAATCTATCTTTGAATCTCAAAATAACATACCAAGTTTCATTTTTATAATTCACTACACTTTTCAAAGATAACCAACGCAAGTACAAGAACATAGATAGACAGAGATATAACTCACAAATGCAGACATAGATCTGCAAGTCTCATATAATTCCTTATGCTGAATTTTATAAATCTAACTCTGTATTTTTAAGGTATTCTTCCACATGCACATGGAAGAATAGACAGACTTCTTTGAATGGATATCATCACAAATTTGAGAAGAATTGCAGTTCTTCTGTTTAAGATCACATACTTAATCTCTTCCGTCTAATTTTATTTTTTAAGTTATCAAAGTTATATACTGATACAAATATGCATAATACTGGCAAATGCTTTTTTTTTAATGTGGAACTTTTGGACCTAAATATAAAAACAAATTCGCAAAATCTAAAGGTCGAATTTTTTGAAGATTAGAATATTTCTTCTCTATCTACTTCGCGTACAGAAAATTAAATGTGAAAATTGTTTGGAGCGTTTTTTTTTTGGCTGAAATATTTCTTCGCTACTTCGCATAGGGAAAAATAAGAGTGGAAATTATTTAAAGCGTTTTTTTCCTATCACGATGAAGTGTCAGCACTTATTTATTAGAAGGCACTCTAGAGAAAAAATAAGATGTGGTAGTTAAAAGAAGATAACTTTAAAAAATGCCCAAATCCCAAGTACAAGAAAATCACACAGAATAAAGAAAAAAACTGCGAATCTGACATGCGGTTGCGAGTGGTAAGTGGTTAATGAAGATAAATTACTCTTCGAAGGAAAGCGTCACTCAAAATTATTTAAATGCTCAATCGTGTGTGTCCATTGTAACTCCTTTCATAATATTAAAATACAGACGAAAAAAAAAGAATATAATAATAAATTCAAAAATAAATTAAAAATTATGCTAATAAAAAATGATGTATGACAACCCGTAGTTCCTTGCAACCATCCCATGCATTTTATATTTATTACAACTAATGGAGTTAAAAAAAAGTTATTTGTTGAGTGCTAATTTTAATTTCGGTAATATTTTCAGTGGCAAGCATTAACAAGACAGTTCCAATGTGTGGGGAAAAAACTGTGTAATTTATTTTCTTTTTCTTTTTTTCCGCCTTTATTTTATATTCCGCATCTAAAATTTAATTGCATCAGCTCTTCATCTTCATTTTTCTTCGACTTCATAAATATTAATTTTTAATTTTTCTCCCGTTTGCTCATTTCTTAAGGTAAAAAAAAAAGAAAAGAAAAGACTTGCAAATGTGTTCATTAATTTTCATAAAAATCGATATATTATTTTTAATCTACCTATTATTTCTTCAGATGGTTTTTTTAAATTACTTTAAGTGTCTTCTATCTTAGTTTTGAGAGAAATAATCTTTTTTCATGTTTATTGCTTTAGTCAACTCAACTGAATCCTCTTGAAGGATATTCAGTTCATCATTAGTTTCACAAAGGAGGAAATGAATCATAATCATTTATGAAACTGAAGGGAGTCATAATCAGTATAATGTGGCAGAAATTGTATGCAAAGTCATCTCATCTAATGGGTTATAATTAACAGTACTGAACAGTACTGACCTAATAATTAACAGTACTGAAAATCTTCTCTTCTTGCATGGACTAAGGGCTACTTCAGATATGAGGAATAAAAAGCGGTTATATAAGTAAGCAGGTTCTCGCTTCCCCAGTGGGTATAATAAATGTTTAGAGTTGAATCGATGTCATATCGATGTCTAGTCATATCTCCTTTGTGAATGGTGGGTGTATGACTGCGTCATAATGGAGGCCATTTTGTAGTGTTAGAATCTGCTGTTGCTCCTATCAAATTTTCATTCTACCCGTGACGTTTAGATATGGGGGGGGAGGAAATGGTTTTGTAATTTCAATTTATCATTTTTGAATTACAGAGCTTGTTTTGTTTTTTTAAATTTTTACCCCAGAGAATTTACAAATCTAATATCGACCTATGAAAAAAGTTCTGGAAACACTGAAAACAAGAGTACTTTCCTGAAATAGATCTGTTCAGCAAGTTTAGACAGGCAATACTCTAAATTACTGTAAGTACTAAGTAATTAAGTACTCTCTCTTATTTCCCCCTCTAAGTACCCCCTCTGCTTATTTCTGACGAATTCGAACGTCCTAAGAATGATTTTCCAAAATTGTTGGCCGCGGCGGCCTGGTGGTAAGGTCTCAGCTCTTGGGTCGCAGGGTTTTAGGTTCGAGACACGACTGCACCGAAGAACCGTCGTGTAAGGGGGTCTGTTGCCCGTTAAATCCGTCAGGGCCAAACGTTCTCCCGCTGGTGTGGTGTGGTGTGGTGTGGAGAGGGGGTGCCATCTCAGGTGTCGTCCTCGTCATTTGACCGCGGTTCAAAATTATAAGGTCCGTCCCAAATTAGCCCTATTGTTGCTTTAAAATGGGACGTTAATATAACTAAACTAAAAAGCCATGATTGTTGTGGAAGATGCAGTTATAACTGAATATCATCGTTAATATCGATGGCGATGATAAGATAAGAGAGCGCATTATTTGTCCTGGCCAACAGTAATCTTTTTAGATGCTTTAATCTCTATAGCAGATTTGTATGGATTATTCAAAAGGATTCTTACGTATTAATTTGGTTGTGTGTGTGTGTGTGTGCATTTGTGTGCACTTGATTTTACAAAGTTGTATGATATGTTTTATGAAATTATAATAATTTTATATAAATGCATTACATTCTCAATTGATAACTTAAATGATAACATTTGTTATCCACGAATATCAACCTAGTTAATATTTTATTTATTTATATGATTAACAATAAGTGTTGTATTCTAAAAGTATTTATTAAAAAGTATCTTTCTTTTTTCTTTTTTTTTAGATGCGAAATCAGTCCAGCTCTTTAATGAACAACTAGCTCATTGTGAGGTTGAATGTCTCAGAAAGAAAGCATATAAAGAGCAATGGCAAAAGAAAGTGTTTCGATTCGAAAATAAAAATGATTCCGAATGCAAACTGCACTTTTAATCCATTTAAGAAGCCTAATTGGTGAAAGAAGATTTTGACGAAAGAAGGAAATATAATGGAAAAAGGCAAGAATGAAAAGAAACAATTGGAAAATTATCAGTCTAAAGTAAAAAAGTTTGTGAATAAATCTAATTAGACATTGAGGTGGAAGATTTAATTCTCCCGTAGATTACAATTTAAAAATTTGTCCAAAAAAAAGAAAATGGTACTAAATGATAAGCGATCCTTCTCATCGTATTACGCACACTTAATGAAAAAGACAATTTTCGATGAAGATGTCAGTAAATTAAGAAGCTGAAATATATGTATGTTTTATTTTTAGTTTTTCTGCTTACTTCCTGGGTTAAATCTTATAATCCCCCGATTCAGTGATGCTATGCCAAACATATGATTGAGAACTATAAACCAAGAAAATCTTTCTAAAAACTTTAGGAGCAAAGAAAAAGGTTATAGAGGAAAATAAAACTGTTTTGAAGAAAAACGTCGAAAAACCATTTATACCAAAATTGTGAAAAAGATTTAGGTAGTTTCGGCTGAATTCGAACTGAATCAATTTTAATAAATTATGTATATTAGTTCTGCAGATGAGTGGTCGAAAAGAAGAAAAGTTTGCAATTAACTTCAATTCCCCCCCCCCCCATGTCAGGGCATAACTTGTACACGGGAAAGATAGACAAAACGCGTCTGTTTACACCTGTACATAAAAGAAAAGTGTGCAAGATCCTCAGTGCTTTTACTAAGAGATTTTTTTTATAAGGATTTCTTTGACACATGTCGATTCTGGAAGGAAATCTTAGGTATCTTTCGAAATTATGCCGTGGTGTTAAGAATTTTTATCCTTTCGCTTGCAGAGGAGAACTAAAGTGTCAGCAATTTTTTAAAGCGCGGTTTAGAAATAATTAAATTAAAATGTCGAATTTGGATCAGAAAATAAAAGAAAATTTTGGAATAAAGTAGTATGGGCTAATTTAAGATTAAAAAAGGAAATTAATTAGGACTTAAAATAGATTAGGAGAAATCATTGTATATATAAATATGATTCATAGTCTTAGTTGAACTTAAATGGTACAGTGTACTTTCCCATAAGCAAAAATCCGAATTATCTGAGATGGCTGCTAACTCATGCCAATTTGTGAGGCCCAAGACCCAGAAAACTCTACAAACTAGAAATTCTAAAAGAAACACAGAAACTCCTTACCTATCTGGAGAAAATAACAGAATCAAAGAAAAGCACAGACAAAAAAAAATAGAAAATTTGTTATCTCTCCTTAATAAAGAGAATTTATACGAAAATTCATTCCGGTGACAGGACGGGTCTTTTTTTTTTTTTTTTTTTTTTTTTTTTTTTTTTTTTATAGCAACATCCCTGCTTGTGCAAGGGTAAACATCCACTACCTTAACATCTGGCAATAACGCTTCGAGGCTTACCTCTGACGAAGAAGGCAAAAAACAACCCAACTCAACGCGGGTATTTTTCCAAGGGAAGGAATAAAAAGAAAGAAAGAAAAAATATTCAACTGCAGCATCAGTTGTCTCGAGTTCTCATTACCCGCTGCAGAACACTTCACCGGAATCACGCTATAAGAAAAAGAAGAGCAGGGGTATGTTCTCTGTGAATCCCCAATTAGGTTTCAACCCACCCCGATGCTCAAATATAGAAGTTGGACTTGCCCTAACGAGTAGCAGACGGTAAGCACAGGTTCGCGTTACTCTTGGAGGCTGATTGGATCTGGCACCGGAATCGATTTTATTATTATTTTTTCCTTTTTTTAACATTCCCCAGAAAAGGGTTTATTTTGTTTAAAGTTAGACCACGATTTGGAATTCGATACCATGTAATTTAAATATTGACTCGGAAGACCTGGAAATATATATGTATATATCTTATTTCCCTAAAAGGGTAGTTAATAATACGATGAGGATTTGGAAAATGAAGCCCTGTGTTTAAAGAGGAACGATTCTGCAAATAAGTCGCATTCTTTTTTGGGGGTGGGTGGGGGAGGCTTAAGTTAAGATCTTGTAATCCTTCTTTTGAATAAATATAATAATTCCCTAACACGATATTTTACTTTTTGTTGTCTTTCTTCAACGATAAATTTCCCAATCCGAGGAGTTGAAATGAAAATTTTCGTTTAAAAACTGCAATCGCTATAGCTAATTTCTATGTAACTTGAAATAATAAATTGAAATATATTCAGTATGTTGAAAAAAAAAAACATCTATTTTATGTTGTTTGAGTTAATAAAGTACTGCTGAAAAAATTACCAAGTTTAAATTTTTAGACAATTTTTTGATAATTCTGTTTAAAAAAAAATAGCACAAAGCATTTTAAAGTAACACGAATTAAATCCACTTTTCTGTACTAAAATTGGCCCCGATGTGAAGCTTAGAATACCACTATTTTAGATGATTTTAAAATCTTTTCAATGCCGCTTTCAAAAAGATCTGACAATCAATGAGAGACACTTGCTCCAGGTGATATTTTATGAGCTTAGTATAAGGAAATTTTAAGCTTCAAAGCTGGTTTTGACGCAGAAAAGACTTTTTTGATTTAAAATATTTTATGTCAGAAATACTTTGCTGAATAGAACCAGAACTATAGAAAAATAATATTTCATTTTTTTTAAAAATAAAATACATTTATTGACTGCCAACAACATAAAATATGATTATTTATGATATTCGAACCTTTTTTTTTCTGGCTGAAACTATATACTCATCTTAAAGAATTTAGCCGTAGATATTTCATTTAAGAACCAACCTTATATAGGAACAGGACTAAAAAATTTTTTTTCTTTTGAGCATTTATGAAAAAAAAAATATTTTCGGTATCCCAGAGTTGATAAATAAATAAGCAAATTTTATTGCACACCAACTAAAGGGAAATTTAATTAAAAACAATCAATTGACATACTTTAATGAAATCGTTTAATTCAATATTGTTTTTTTGAACTTGGAAGTTGAAAAATTTTCAACAAGTGCTGTTGTAGATCTCGCAATCTTGTACGAGGTTCATCGGCGTAATGATGGGAAAACAAGGGATTAAAACCTTGGCTGCCAGTCTTAGAAGGCATGGAGACAAAACCTTAAAGGCTTTTATCACTTTTTATATCCTCTCGCTGGTGTGGTGTGGAGAGGGGAGTGCCAGCTCAGGTGTCGTCCTCGTCATCTGACCACGGTTCAAAATTACGAGGTCCATCCCAAAATAGCCCTAGTGTTGCTTCAAACCGGGATGTTAATATAACTAAACCAATCCAATCACTTTTTAAAGCCACATCTGATAGAGGGGCGATAAAAGTGAACAATACCACCATCGCCAGTTATGAATGACAACTGGGGGTGAAGAAATCTTACTCACGATACTCCACTATTGAGTTTGTGATATACAATTTAAGAAGTTATCTGTGCAACATTTGTATGCAAAGAACTCACTTTGCTCAACAAATTAGAGCCTTACGCCCGTTAGGATAGGCTGACTAGGAGTGGTCCTTTTCGAAGCAAAGCATGAGTTGTAGAGCTTATAATATCCTCACCATTGATGTTTCTTCTAAAGATGGAACGATAGTATTTATTTAGGCATGATACTGTGAAATATCTCTGCTAATAATAACTGTGTGTGTGTGTGTGTGTGTGTGTGTGTGTGTGTGTGTGTGTGTGTGTGTGTGTGTGTGTGTGTGTGTGTGTGTGTGTGTGTGTGTGTGTGTGTGTGTGTGTTTCAGATTCAAGTTTTGGGTGCTCCATTAATGTCAAGTCTTGGTGGGGTTGGGGAGAAAACAGAAGAATGTTATTCAGTAAATATTATGCTTTTGGTTGCCTACTATAAATAAGATGCAAGAAGAACTGACAGCTAAAACATAATCAGTCTGATTGTTTTTAAATGTATTTTAGATTTTGAATAGGATGTAACTTTGAAGCCCTCAGTTAGGAAAATGATTTTAAAAAAACTGAGAAGTAATTTGTAATTCAATTAAATTTATTAGCATATTTCCTGATTTTGTGTTATTAATCTTTATTCTTTATAAAGTTAGTTATTTCCATTCGTTTATTTAAACGGTTAATTAAAAATCCCAATAACACCCGGTCCCAACACTTATGAACATCATTCAATATAACGCTGAAAAGATAAATAGTGAAACTATTACTGTTGCTATTTTTTTTAAAAAAAGATCGTATTTTTTAGAAACATTCAAAGTTGCGGAATTTACAATCTCAGATTTGATGTGTTTGAAACATTTCAATGTTAAAACAATTGGAAAAACTAAATGCTTTTAATGTTTTTAGATTATTAAAATGTTTAAAGATCAACATTCTTTCAACTAAGTTGAAAAAAATAGTCCATTACCGGGAGCCGAATTTAGTAAGGTGATTCTATAAACCCAAAATAAACAAAACAGAAAACAAATTAAGGTAAAAAGATCATTCTTCAAAAATGAGTTTATAATCCCTCACAATTTGTATTGTGTATATTACAAGCGTTTAAGTTTATTCCATATTTTTTTTTCAGCTTTATAAATTCTTAGAGTATTAATCTCTCACGGCAAAACATTTCCTATCATTAATTATTATTAAAACAAAAACTCTCTACCGATGATTTAAAATTTCACATTCATTATCAATTGATGTTATGATCCTTTCGAAATAATGACACTTTTCATTAATCATTTGTAAATCCTTTTTTAACAGTTTAAAAAAAAAGATTAACACTTATTTAACGATAAACTGTTAATTATATTTTGGATTCATCTACATATCATTTTGGAATAAAAGAGCCGATCTCAAAATATAATATGAATTATTATGCAGTTTAATGACATGAATAATCACTTTTGCAATGCGAAACAAGAATTACTTCCAATGATTTTTCAACTTTGGTGACATAAAAAAAAATTAAATTATTTCATTTGATCTTGTTTGTACTTTAAAGTTCAGTCAACAACTTGTAAGCGAATAAGGGAATAACGGACCTCGATATGTAAATATATTATGCTTTTTCTGCTTTTAGGAAATATTAAAATAAACATGCTTTTAGAACCGAAAATAATACAAAAATACTAAAAACGTCTCCTACATGCAGACTGGGAAAAGAAAAAGGTTTTATAAATGGCATCGCGTGAGAAAAGTAAGGAAAAGAGGGGGAAGGGGAGTTATGATAAAGTAAAGTGGCATGATGTAGAAAAATCATGTCAGTTTTCTGCATTTTTTGTTTCCATTCAGTGGGTTTATTATGTTCCATTATCGAAAAGTCTTTTTTTTTTAACCGAATTATTCCATAACTTGCAAAAGTAATCAAAGTTTTGCTTCAAAACCGTTCATTTAGAACCATTTCGGACAATTATTGTAAATGCAAATACCACTTTCCTCTTAAGTAATCTTTGCAGGTGGTCCGTCTTGACGAGATCTGAAATAAAGAAATGTTAAGATTTTTTTTTATGTCCACGAATAAAGTTTTGATTTTAATAGACCGAATCTTGAAGAATCATTTCTCAAATCCGTCGCCTCTCATTCAAATATCAGCGGGTTCTTTTGAAATTTAAGTCGTGTTTGCATTCTAGGCAGTTCAACATGCTGAATGGCAATGTATAATATTATTCGTTACCATACCATATTAAACGCTATTGTACAATATTGTCCAATAATATACAATATTAAACGGTATTGTTGACGATTATATTCTGAATGGTACCATAGAAATTGTACAATATCTCTATGTTACTGACTTATTGAACATGCAATATAAATTTCCTTTCCAGATTTAAATTATTTAAAGTTCGTTTCATCCATAATATTATTTCATCCACATTCATTACAAGCATATTCTTTGCAGAAACTTAACTTATTTTAACATTATACTTGGTAGTATAGCCTATTTATAATTTAAATCTTTCATTTTTAGTTTCCAAGTTTCATACTTATAACAGCATTTGGATTTGCAAAAACAAACCCGCGGGGGGTGATCTGCCCAAATCTTTCTCGCTTATACTATTAATAAACTTGTCATGCCAGAGAAGGCCTTGCATGGCACAGCCGTACATTAATTATGAAATATTAACTTTAAGCGTGAATTTGGGATTTTTACTGAATCTATCGTGTGATATTTGGCGAGTTATTTAATGATTAATCCTTGGTGTGTCATTCATAGTATCCAAAAATCGAATTTGTGTTTTAGAAACGTTTTCCTCGACCAGTTCTAACAAAAATTTGACACATAAATGCACTTGTAGTCACAAAATTCCATTCCTATTTTGATATACTTAAGTCATTGCATTTCTGAATTATTGAGTTTACATGTTTCTGAAAGTACAGACCGATAGACGGACAACCCCTAGCTGGATTTGGCTCAAAATTTAACATGTGTCTACATTACAGATGTTAAATCTGTGAACCGAATCTTATCTATCTAGCTCTCTTCGTTTTGTAACTATCGAGTTAACTTATATTCGAACAGTCAAACAGACGAACTTGCACTGAATACATTTTAATCAAAATTTGATAAAAAAATCTGCCAATTTGATGTAAAGACCATATACCAAATTTAAACCATCTAGCTCAAAATGTTTTTGAATTATCTTTGTCACAGACAGACATTTTCCAATAATGTGGATTTTTTTTTTTTTAACATATGGAGGTTATTCCTCAAAATCTCAAGTTGGATGGTTTGGTTTGGTTTAGTTATATTAACGTCCCGTTTGAAGCAACACTTGGGCTATTTTGGGACGGACCTCGTAATTTTGAACCGCGGTCAGATGACGAGGACTGGTACCCCCCTCTCCACACCACACCACACCAGCGGGAATCTCAAGTTGGAATTTTTTGACGACTTTATATTTTTTCTATACTACGCATACGAGAAAGTAAAAAAGAAACCGTTTTCGGATGCGTCACGAAAAATAATGAATATTTACTGTTCGTAAAAAGAAAAATGATAGAGAAGTTATGATATAAAAAGAAGATTTTTCTAAAGGTTAAAATTCTTTTTTCCTTCCTTCCCTTTTTTTTCCCTTTGGCAAAATGTTGCAATTCTTCTATTGCAAACATTATAAGAAACAGCAAACAACTCAGTGATTTACATACAATACCCATGCACTTCAAGCTATCCATTAAACGGTCTAAAACATCGACGAAATCGGACATAAAACCCAATGAAAAGATCAGTTTTTCAGTCGAAAGTGGGAAATTAATTCGTTATCGAAACACAAAATTGGAAGTTACGACCGCTATTAAACTTTATCGGTGGCCTCTGGGAAACAGCTAATGAGGGCCAAGATTCCCAATTTGATAAAAGGACAATTTCATTTTTGAGGAGAAAATTGAGACTTTCTTTCTGCAGTCGCAGAGGCAATTAGTTCCGTTTCATCGACGTGCCGCCGCAACATTGAAAGATTATTTCTTTGAAAAGTGAGTTAAAGGTCGATAATTGTTTCCAAAATATTGCCAAAAATACATATTTGGCTAATTTCAAGTAAGAGAATTGTTGGCTTTCATTTTGATGCAGATAAAGGCGTTATAAATAAAATTAAGAATTCAATATAAAGTGGCCTCAAAAGTTCGTTTTAATATAAAAGAGTTGATTCTTGAATTGTGCAAATGTTCGTTCTAGTAATATTCAGTTCCTTGTATTTTGTTGCCAACACTAATAACTAAATAGGCATAAAAATAATACTTTTAGCATTAAAAAATTCGATCTGGAGACTAATTAAACTTGACATGCCTCCATTAATCTACTGAAATTCCAACTTATAGAATACCTTATTGTAAATCCAGTGAGTTAAGAACACGGTCATCCTAGTCGCTGAAATTAAAGAACTAGGTTCATCGGATTAAAGAATCGATTAAGAATTCTAGTCGTTGGATAAAAGAATTGATTAAGAATTCCAGTTGTTGGATAAAAGAATTAAGAATTCTAGTCTTTGGATTTAAGACTTGATTAAAAATTCTAGTCGCTGGATTAAAGAATTGATAAAGAATTTTAATTGTATGTTTAAAGAATTGATTAAGAATTCTAGTCGATGGATTAAAGAATTGATTAAGAATTTTAATTGTATGTTTAAAGAATTGATTAAGAATTCTAGTCTTTGGATTTAAGATTTGATTAAGAATTC
>JAPMOR010063996.1:222296-310274 GCA_026543865.1 Argiope aurantia
TTGATTAAGAATTCTAGTCTTTGGATTTAAGATTTGATTAAGAATTCTAATCGATGGATTTAAGATTTGATTAAGAATTCAAGTCGTTGGATTTAAAAACTGGTTAAGAATTCTAGTCGTTGAATTAAAGAATTGATTAAGAATTCTAGTCGTTGGATTAAAGAATTGATTAAAGAACTGGAAGAGGATTGGTCATTAATCACTATAAAAATTGCAATAGGTTTTTCTTACGTCCTATACCATTTTTTGCTTATATTTTGAAGCCTTTTTCCCATTTCCTAGGTATCCTATTGCATTTTTATTCTTTTTCTGCCCCCTCCCTTTATGTTTTTCTTATTTTTTATTTTTATTTTTTATTATCTAATGTTTGATTCTATTGCTTGATATTCCGATAAATCCAAGTATAAATGAGTTGGCTGCCAGTCCTTGCTTTTTCCTTTTGGTGGCCTGCCGTTTTAGCTGTTTTCTTTCCCGAAGAGCTGTTCCGTGGTGGCCCATTTCACCCATTTGGCTTCGAATTGGGAGGGAATTGAATCTTGTACACGCCATCAACCAAGAAAAGTATCAGGTATCATGATGACATTATGCAGCAAATTGGGAGGCAAAGAGGGCGGTACTATAGGGCATAAGGGGGGGGCGCTATGGAAATAAAAAATTAATATGCTTATACTACTTATTAAAATTAAATACAGCATATGATCAAACAATTATTATCTTGCACCAACCGCCAATTATTCTTATTAAAGTCATCGATGAAGACGAGCGGGAGTGAAAAAATCATTTTATGCCTCAGGCTCTTCTTATCCTCGCTTACACTGCTGCAACAGTGACATGTGAAAGTAAATGCTGGCTTCGGTGTAATATAATTTTTCCTAGAAGTCATTAGAGGTGTAACGTTTAAAAATTCGTTTAGGGCATAAATTTATTTTACCTTCGTTCAATTTTGCTTTAAAAATCTCATAAATGCTCTCTTCTTGATGGCACCCAGTACATCTGCACCCGGGCATCTGTACCCTGCAATGAACTGAACAGTAAAAATTCAAAGCAACATAAATTACATAAAATATTTATTAAAATCAATGAAAGAAGGCTAAAATTTAAAACATAATTTAGAATAATCAGGAATCAAACCCAAATGTTGTTTAAACTGTTAATGAATCGGAACACAATTTTAGAAATTTTCATCTTTGTCGTCTCCCTCCTTTTGTCATACTCCCCCCCCTTTTTTTTAAAAAAAAAATCTTTAAAGCTTGATTGAAATAAAAAGGAATAAAGTCATTGTTCCAAAATAACACATATTAAAAGTTAGATTATTTATAGAATTAAATGAAAAGGGACGCAATCAAGCAGTCACGTTACCGGGCAAAATCAAAATTTAATGTCAGACCCCAAAATCTGTAATTTGATTTCCAATTTTTCTTGAAATTTTCCAACATTCTCTGACTCTGAGCCTCTCATCAGCATTTTTTAAATATCCATGGACGACATATATTTATAATTAATTGAAAGCTTGAAAAAATGAAAAATCAGAAGATCTTTAGAAGGATAACCTAATGGTAGGCGCTAACCTAAACATGACAAAGTAGAACAGATATAAAAACAATTAAATGTGCAGTAAATATAGGCCATATCTAGTTAAGGAAACAAGTATTTAATTAAGATCGCCAGTGAAGAATATTGATTTTCAGAATTCTCTGATAAAAAAAAAAAAAAAAAAAAAAAACCATTTTTGGAAGTACGTTGCCTCCCTGCCTTTGATCGATGTCACTCGATTAAGGTATATCTTTTTTCTAGACTAAAACAACAGCATGATAAACCAGATTAACCGAAACTTCTGTCTTGTCTTTCTAATTACCAAGTGCAAAAATACCATACAAATCAGCCAAAGATATTATTCCAAGTAATAATGCAAGATACAGAATAGATATGAAATGAAAAAAATATTTTACTAATTCCTAAAGTTTATTTATTTTCTGTTTTACTAATGTTTATATGGAATAAACATATACTTAATGGGCAATCGAAAGTAATTTCTATTTAATAAGTAAACATACGTTACAGGAAAATTCTATAAAATAAAATTAAAAAGTTTGATGTTTATAGAGTTTTCTGCATAAATTTAGTATTAAATTGTTTATTTTTGAGAATTTTTCCCTTGCCTTTATTAGACGAAAGAATTAAATAGCTATATTTGATTAGCTGAGCTGATTTTTTTTCCTTTGCCGTTCAAAAGAGGTTTCGGCTCCAGCATAGTAAATAGTTGTCATAGAATTCCATATGCAAGTGGATTAACAAAATTTAAATACGTCTTTCAGGTTCTATCTATCAGAATTTCTGAGAATGGATGCGTTCTAAGAACTAGAGAACTGGATTAGTAATTAGTGATTGGTACTGGATAAGCAAATTGAAATTTAAAAAGAACAATAAAAATGTTATTATTTCTTTCTTAATATTTTTTGCAGATCCTTTGTATCACTTATGCTATATATAACTATTCTAAGGTACTTTCAAATTTTAGGAATATGTTGTGGAATATTTCAATAATGAACATAATGCACATCCAGTTAAATTATTTCACTAAATAATTTTATGGGCAGCTTTATATACGTAAACTATCAGGAGTGATCTCACCAACTCCGAAATAAAAGCATTATCCCCTTCCATCCAGACATAAAAAATACGAAACTTGAGTAAGATGGTGAATGCTAAGAGGGATCTCAGATTTTTATTTTCAAGGTCCCACATAAAATGAGGGGTAAAAAATAAGTATGAATTTTAAACGTCTTTTAATCGATCGATTGAAACCAACAGAAAAACTGTTTTAGAAACACGTAACAAATTTAATTAAATTTTTTGCAACTAAATTTCCTTACGTTCATTACCGATGGGAGATTTGGTTCTAAATTTGACATTGATGTATGTTTCAGATGCTGTCATTTTGTGCTAACATCTAGCTCTTCACATTTCCCCCTCCCATTTGTTACGTTTAAGCTAAAAACGTTATTTTACATTTGTCTATTTGATTGCACACATGAGCGTTTTGTGCTTCATAATATAATTAAAAAACAAGTTTGAATTTGATATGCTTTTTAGTCGACCTATTGAAACCAAAATTTGGTACAGAAATAGAATTTTAGAAACAAAAAAGCATAACAAATTTATTTATTTATTTGCAACTAAATTTCATTGCGTTTTTCACCCAGGACAAATTTGGTGCAGATGTATGCTTCAGATGCCATCACTGTTACTAAATTTTATTCATCTAGATCTTTAGCTTTTTTTTTATTTGTTACATTTATATTGTGTTTGTCTATTTGTTACGTTATTATGTTTTGTCTAAACTTAAATTTTGTTCACTTACTCTCAGACAGACAAACAACACCTGGATAGATCCCTTTTAAAGTTTAACAAAAAATTATAAATTTGTGACGAAATAATATTCCACATTTCATCCGTTAAGCTTCTGAATTATTGTGTTCCCTAATAGAATAACATAATTCTGAATATATATTGGATCCAAAGAGATCTGAAATGTGGAGATTCGTAGAAATTTTGAATTTGAATTGAATAATATTGATTGAAACAATATATTTTTTTTCTTTGTACATAAAATATGGAGAAAATAAAGCTTCTATCACAGTGTGGAAATAATTTTTCAAAAGTGCATAATCATTTATAATTGTTCGATACGCTTTACTTTAAAATGAAAATCTATATAAAAATAGAACGAATTTTTATCTCCAATCATTTCTCAATAGACCCATGAATTACGGTCAGTTCCCTACACTTCTTGCCATTTAATCAATGAATTCAACTGACACCTTAAGAGGCAAAAATATCTTATTTCGGCTGAGATCTCCTTCAATGGAAAGCGCTATTTTTAGATTCCGCCTAAGGATCGGAGAGAACTTGTAATGATTCGGACGTTTTATTTTATCAATGAACTACGTATTTTATTGAAGAAGAAAGTTTACGTCATCTTTCAGAACAGATTAAAAATTAAGGTTTGAATTTGGAAATGAAGGAACTTTCCATTTACTTTCTGAGGGGGAAAAAACTGACTTATTCTCGATATTTATCATTTATAAATATATTTGATGTTGATACTTTAGTATTGTGCATTAAATGCTTATTGAACTTTCATATCCATTTACAGTTCAATCCCGAGTATCCGGTTCGCGGTTATCCGCCCTAGTTTTTAAAAAACTAATAACTGACTAAGTTTTGACTCTAATCCTAGCGTTACCTTTTTATATCTGTGTATCATTTATCAGTGAAAAATAAAATCAGTTTTTTTTTTTTGGTCAATTTTCTTAAGAACTAGGCTTAAGATTTATGTTAATGTTTTCTTGCATTTAAGTTAGACCTTACAGAATTTGTTACAATGTAAGCGGTTTATACTCTGTAACTTACTTTTCTCTAATAAAGTCTTGAAACGTGCAGTGCAGTATATAAACATATATAAACTATAAGCGCAAAGCCTTCTATTTTAACTAGACATGTTTTCTGCAACGGCTTCTATGATTCACCGGGCCGTGGCCGCGTTCATATTCTACGTGGCTTGAGAGAAATGAAGGGCTTAGTACTCAATAAGAAGTGAGAAAATACAATTTATAACACAGTTTGGTTTGGTTTAGTTATATTAACGTCCCGTTTGAAGCAACACTTGGGCTATTTTGGGACGGACCTCGTCATTTTGAACCACGGTCAGATGACGAGGACGACACCTGAGCTGGCACCCCCCTCTCCACACCACACCACACCAGCGAGAGGACGTTTGGTCAGGACAGATTTAACGTGCAACTGACCCCCTTACACGACGGTTCTTCGGTGGAATCGGGTCTCGAACCTGAAACCCTCCGGTTCCGAAGCTGAGACCGTACCACCAGGCCACCGCGGCCCAATTTATAACAGAGAGTTTGGTATAAAAACTTTGTCTTCTGGTATTGGTGGGCAAAGAAATAAGTTCAAAGAACTCCAGCCTATCCGGCTTTTTTGTTATCCGACCTGCTCTTCCGCAACATTAGGCCGGATACTCGAGAGTGTACTGTATATAATAAAATCTTAATATTACAGAAAAATAGAGATTATGGAACCAAATAAGAAGCATATGGGAATAAAATAATAAACAGCCACGAAAACTGAATCATTTGTAGTCTTCCATCAATTTATCTATGTGTTCCTCCAAAACGACTTTTAGAATCTCAGACATTTAGTCAACTTTTATGTTTATACGAATATTTTATTATTTTGTATGGAATCAAGTCAAACAAAGGGTTTACCACCTGTCAGCCTGTGAGTTCACAAGCATGTAAACGTGATGATTAAAAAATGCAGTGAGTTAAATATATGGAATTTGGTAAGTGGTTTTCTGACTACAATTGCGGTTCTGTATCTAATTTTGGTTTCAGCAGTCTGGAAAATCAACATCTGGAATACAATGTTTTCCGTAATATTATCAACATGCCAGAAGTCATAACCAAAAAAAGGCTAAGGATCACATGATAGATTTAGAGATAATTTTGCATTCCCTCCGAAGATCAATGCTCCGTAAATGCTGCTGGTCAATATTATTCAAATGCTTTCGTGGTTTGATCCCAGATCCAGAATTTTATGAAGGGGAGGACGACAACACCTTCATTAGAGAGAGCGCTAGAAAATTTGAGGGTGAAATACACTCCCGCTGGTTTGAAAAAAGATATGAAAATTGTAGGTGCAATCAGGACGTTTTTAAATACCACCATTGGTAGTTATTTTCTTTGCCATTGATAATAAGTTGTTTAAAATATCAATATACCATATTAATTTTTCTTTGATATTCCAGTTAAAACTATATTGACAATCAATGACATAGCATCGCCATGGCCTCTACTGTGAATTAAAGAGCGCTATTGTATAAATGCTTTTATATAAAATTACGAAGCTGAAATTTTAAATATAAATTGAATCATATTTTCTGATGTATTTTAACTTCGGATGGCTGAATATTCTCAACTATTTCACTGCATTCACGGTGTATGAAAAACGATATTTTTTTCATATCTTTGATATTTTGTCTTCTTCATCTGTTAACAATTTTTTCTTTGAAGAAAATGTTATGAATTTAAGAATTCTTTATGCAAAATCATAAACAGAAAATAAAACATGAAAATATGTTCAACCGAAAATTCAACATTTTTCATATATATTTTCATTCTTCTTTTCTTCAGGTTTATTTTTTCGAATACTATACGATCCAATCTTCCTGAAGACTGTTTTTCCAATCGAAGATAATCACGTTGATGCCAAAATGTTTTACATATATATTGCCTTCAAAGTTTTCCAGTTTCCGTTCCGTCAGTATCAGTACCTTCAGTATTCCGCCACTGGCGTTTTCAACTATAGAGACGCTGATTTTATTTGAATATGAAAAAAAAAAATTAATATTCTTTCAAAGAAGAATAGAGCAAATATTTTTGAATAATTCCTCTTATTCAAAATTTCTATGAAGTAATTTCGATCTATTTTTCTTTTTGTTTAAACTAGAACAAAATGTCAATTATAATTTCATGATTTGTAGACCATTTGTAAGTATCTATTCTTTTATAATCATGCTTAATTACTTATTCGCTACAACTTAGTGATATTATTATTTTAATAAAACAAATTTCGGAAAAATTGATTCATTGATTTATACATAAAGACATGTGATGCAAGATTTAAAATTTTTATTCATAATTTAACTATTAAAAATAGCATATGACATCAATATAGTGACTAAGTTGTCGTATTTTATACTGTGTTCTTTTGAACAGAAATGCAAATGATGGCGAAGTTCTTTGGACTAAGATAATTTATTTTAAGCAAAAAGTTCGTCAATTGGTGAAAAAAGGATACTTATATGAATCAAAATTCACTTACTATAAAGTACCAACTATAAATATATAAAAACGCATAAATCGCAAAGTTCACTCGGCTTGACCGCTTCTAATAACTTTGAAACTAATCTCCAGAACAGTTATTTGTCTTTTATAGTTTGATAAGAGGGGGGAAATAGAGCATTTTGGAAATTTCCTCATATCTCAGGGACTATACTTCACTGAATCTCAAACCTCTCATTTCCCAAACAAAAATTTGGCACCAAATTTGGACTGATAGCGAAAATCGTCCCAAGAATTTGCTTACACTAAACTTATCAAACGAACCAGACTTATTCCATTTTGGAATTCACTGAGCATCTTACTGAAGGAAAATACTCTCAGGATAACATACAATTATGTGTTGAAAAACATTCGTGGCTCTTTTATCATGCGATAGCGGAGATTAACTCTATTTTTTTCCTACCTTTTAGCGATAGAAAAGGTGTAGCAACTGAATTTTGCCACCTTTAAGGATAGATACAATTTCTGAATTAATTAACTATTAGAATTTCACTTTATCAGTCGAGCTACTCAGGTTCTAAAACGTAGCTGATAATTTTATCCCTTGACTAAAATTTACATTATGCATTATGGACGTTTTGCATTTCAATCAGAAAATACGAATATCACGAAGGAATCCTCCTCCCCCCCCCCATGCAACTGAAGTAATGACTGTCTTCACAATAGAATTTACAAAAACTAAGGTCGATGACTAATGTTCATGATTAAAACGCCAGCATACTTACTGGTCCTAATGCAATCCTTTTTATGGAGGTATGCTTCGTCATCAGAGTGAGTTTAACTTGCCCTCATATCATTACTCTATCTAACAGTAAAAACAAACTTTTATTGCATTTTTTAAAGTATGAATATGTTACTCACCCCAATGGAGAAGAGAATAAGAATTATAGATACAAATGGTATTTCTACGGAAGAAAATAGAATTAGGAATTCCACTGGCAGTCAAAGAAAACTGCAGATCTTACTTTCTAATAATTTCAAATAAAAGAGAAAGCGCTTTCCTATTTTTAATCCAAATTCTGTTATAAGAATTTTTTTTTAAAGTTTTCTTTCAATCTATTAACCAAAGTCAAAGGCTTCTTTAGTTATTACAAACTAACCAGCCAGACCAGTAGCGTAGCACTTTAAAACTATTTACACAATCGTAATAGATAATATTATAAACAATAATTATCCCCTGAAATATCCATAATAATTACATTAACTTGTGTCATATATAAAATAAATGTCATTACTAGGAAAGAATTATCGTATCCGCCTCGGAATATGCATTCCCAAACCAGAGGGACAAAGAACTGTGAAAAAAAGATTTAGACAACAAACAACTTTGCCACTGTTTCTTTCTTCCCACAGTTTCTCTTTTTTGGCATCCGATTTGGCGACGAATGAACGATATTTTGTTAGAAACACGTGAATACGTATTTTGACCAATGGATGTTCCTATGTAAGCAAGGCTTAATGTCTAGCAAAACCTGCAGAGGGGTAAATTTAAAAGCGTTCTTGAGACTCACGAGATAAAATGTTTGCAATAGGTAAAATCATATTTATTTTAGCAACAAAAATTTTTACCTTTCGATGGACATTTTTTTTTTCCCTTCGAAGAAAATTGGATCATCGCCAGTTTCATTCATAATTTATTTATCCCTCTCAATAAATATCTTCTTAAATTAATTCAGTTTCTTGTATGATTAAACAAAAGTTTCGTCATCAAAACCGCCAACTCAGTATAGCTTGGAACTCGCAAACTTGGCTTCAAACAGCTGTACTCAAGAAATATTTAAAAAATACAAAGAGATAGAGATTTTTTTTTATTCGCTTTCCTTTTTCTGTTATATTAAAAACATAACTTAAATTACTTTTATTATTAAAACTTACGAAAAATTCCTTTTCTTTGAAAAAAAATTAAACGTTATTTTTAAGATATTGATTATAGCTTTATGAAAATATAACTCAGATTATGCACCTTTTCAATCTTTCATTCCCATATGTTCATTTTAATGCATCTTTACAAAATTATTGCATAGTGCGTATTTTTATTGAAAGGCTTGATTGCTGAAATTGCACTCGAGAAATTAAATAATTCAGAGATAAAATGCATCTTTCACTAAAAGAAAAAAAAGGCAATATAAATAAATCTGGACGCATTCGATTTAAAACTCTTGGTCCCCTCTATGTGTTATGAAAAATAAACATAAGTGCAATTAGTTCTACGTCACAAAAAAAATCGATGATTATGCATTTTCTTTTCATCTAAGACTTCTCAGTTCCTTAGTTATGTTTGCTGTAGTTAAATTAAAAATGAATCGTATGTTAGTAAATCCAAATAATGAGTCAACTTAAGAATCCTCAATGGGGAGAAGTTAAAAAAGGTTATTTTTTTTTTTAAGTTTATACATTTCACAGACATTTCATTTTATTTTATCTTTTGGCTGCATCCGACGTTATCGATACTTAAAGTGAAATAAACTAAATTAATATAAAACTATTTGTTAAACAAACCATCTCTCCATGTAACTAATATGTTTTTCGTTCATTTCACGCACACTCATTACTTAATGTATTTTTTCATTAAGCAGCATTATAAACAACAATACAAAGCAGCATATAGTTTTCCTCTGATACTAATATCTAACTGAAACTACAGTGTTTAATTAACCGCAACTTCGTTTCACGCATGCTCAATTCCCAATGCGAGAGAGAATCCGTTACAGTAATAGTCAGTTAGTAACGCAAGTCTCTCTTCCGCACTACTGTTCTCTGAAACTGCCATTAATTGACATTCTCCTCTAAAATTTATGCGCTTTGCTTTCAGTTAAAGTCCTTAATCGCTTCACACATGTGCATTTCCTGATAAGCCAATTCGTTATCAGCAAGTAAAGCAAGTTTCTCTTCAGAACTATTGTTCTCTGAAATGTCTACTCTATATTTAACTAATGCATCTATTCCCCTCGGAACTTTTTGTCCTTAGTTAATGTCGTTAATCACTTTATACAAGCTCATTTTCCAATAAGTTAGCTAAGTGATATCAGTTAGTAAAGCAAATTTCTTTTCTAAACTAACGATCTCTGAAATGTCGTACTCGATATTTAAATAATGTATTAGTTCTTTGAAATTTCTATCCTTTGCACTTAGTTAATGTCATTAATCGCTTCACGCATATACATTTCCTAATAAGCCAATTCGTTATCAGTAAATAAAGCAAGTTTCTCTTCAGAACTCCTGGTGTGTATCATTGAAATGTCTACTCTATACTTAACTAATGCAAACTTATCACTTTTGCACTTTCTGTCCTTTGTCCTTAGCAAATATCCTTAATCGCTTCATACAAGCTCATTTTTAATGAGCTAATTAGTTAAGTGATATTAATAAGCAAAGCAAATTTCTCTTCTAAACCACCGATTTCTGAAATGTCGTTCTCGATATTTAATTAATGTATCAGTTCTCCTCTGAAATTTCTGTCCTTTGTACTTAGTTAATGTCCTTAATCGCTTCACATATGTCCATTTCCTAATAAGCCAATTCTTTATCAGTAAGTAAAGCAAGTTTATCTTCCAAACTACTGTTCTCTGAAAAAACCGTCCTTTGAATTTAATTAATACTCATATTTTCCTTTGAAGTTCCTGTCTTTTGCATTTAGTTAATGTCCTTAAAAGTTTCATGCATGCTCATTTCCTAATGTGTTAAAGTAAAGCTAAGCACAACAAAGCATAACATATTTCAAGTCAACAGTTCTCTGAATTCGCAGTCTACACTGTAAAATCATTGTTCTTTTCTGTCTCGAGTATGATCATTCCTAGCACACTGATTAAGTTTCTTCTATGAAGCCGTAGAGTAGATGTCCTCATAGGTAACTCTTATAACTCTTCCATAAATGGATATCTGAAAAATGTTTACTTTTCAATCCTGGAGTAGAGGTCTAAACGTCGGTTCAAAAGTTACCCAACATTTAGAAAAGACAGAAATAAGATAAAACTTTCATTTTTATTTTTACCTTCTCATCGAAAACACACATAGCGTCCACAACACTTCTACATTATTAAAGGACATCAACTTTACCTCTTTGCTGGTTGATATTGAAAAAAAAAAGTTTAGAAAAAATAGAATCGGTAACTGCACAGTTCTTTATGTATCTCCCAGATCTACCAAACCCATTTGTAACAGATAAGTGAACTTATTGTCCTTGGTCTTATTTTATTCTTTCTGGCATTTTTTTTCACTGTAACTGTATCTGCACCAGGAAATCCTTAACCTGGGGCATTAGAAGTCACGTGACATTTCGGAGCTAACGGACGCAGCGTTATGGCGTGACTACGAAGTACCGGCATAGGGAAAAAGAAGGGGGGAAGTCGGACCGATTTCGGTAGATTAAACAAAGAAAGCCTTAAAATTGTTCGAAACACGTAAGGTGTAGCAGGAAATCATAGTTGTTGTTCTTTTCTTCTCTTTAAAGAGTTCTTTTTTCGAACTTTCTTTTCCATAGTGACAGGTGCAGGCGACATGGCGAATGTGAGATGTGTTCTTTGACGGCTGGATCTGAGGGTGGACGGTTGGGAAGGAAATGGAATAATAAAGATAGAACTGCATTCCCTCCCCTACTAACGCCACGATCAATTCCTTCTCTGGAGTCTTTTGTTTTATTTCTGGAGGGTGGAGAGAACGCATAAAAACGTAATCGAATTTTCTCCCGCACAAAAAGAAGAAATATGCATTCTTTTTTAGAACGCAGTTTTCACAACCTTATATTTCAATATTCATGGCACTAGACGTCAGAGTCTTGACGGTTTGATAAGTTCGAACATAACAATGTATCCCTTTGCCAGAAGGGATGCGAGAGATAATTTCATTTTCGCCACTTTCGCTCCTCTGAATTTATTTGATAAAATACTCAGTATTAAGATTTGTTATTCTCCCTTTCTTTATAAAGGGGAAGAACAGTTAATGCTATTAAGAAGAATCAAAAATTTTTGGGTGCATTTTGATGAAAAACAATGGAGTGCATTGGGAAGTGACGGCCATTTTTCTAGAATAAAATGCTGCCCGATTTTTGGGAAGGGAAAGGAGAGGAATGGAGTAGTTCTCTTTTATAGGCTTCTACAGAAACTGGTGGACTGTAAAAAGGAGATAAAAGAGGATTCGTGTGGCATAGTTGAGGTATTTCTTTTCGATTTTGAAAATGGCCAGGCTGAAGTTGTGTTTCCAAAATAAAGTTTTCGGCTTTCGATTGTGGGTTCGGTTCAGTAGCTGAAAAGAAGTTTTTGAAAGCTGAAAGATCCTTTTTTTATCGTATATTTTTTACCAATAAATACAAAAGAAATGCCATTTATATCCATAATTAATGTTTATTATTTAAATGATATATCAAATTGAAATTTTGGTGGAATTGAAACAGTATGTAGAGAGATATATGCCACGACAATAAAAATTGTTTGGAAATGGAAGTTAAGTTGAAGCTTAACAAAAATTGTTCTCATTTTATGAATTTTTAAAAATTTCTTCTTTTTGCGTAACACATCGCTTTTTTCACATTCGTATATAAAGAGAAGATATTGTAATAGTACGAAAGAGAAGATATTGTAATCGTAAAAAATTTTACTCGAGATTTGTTTTTATTTTGTGATAAAAAAAAATCAAGATTCTGAGAAATCTCCGCGTTTCTGACCTCCTCGAGTTAGAAATATGCTTTTCTGAATCATGGCTCTAGGTTAACACAGCGACTGAAAGAGCACTGAGATAGAATAATGATCTAAACATAAAATTAGCACATTTATTTGGAAATTTGAACAAGTTTCTTCGAAGGTAAATTTGACTGCATGTTTGCATGCATGATATGGGTCTTTGAAGTTTGAGCAGGATATTTCAAAGACCCAAAGAACTATATGAACGGAATTTAACACAGAGTTTAAAACAAGATTCTATTGAATATATTAATTGCTATAAAATATATAAGAATGATATTCGGGATAATATAACTCGGCGTAAAGGCACACAATAACTTTTCTTGTATACGGTCAGTTTGAGTTATTATTATCTTCAGTTTGAGTTATATCTATCCTTCAATCAATTTATTAAAAGCAACTATATAACGATAAATCTTGATCTCTAATGATGCTGAAACAGCCTGATACTTTGTGCCAGGCATATAAAAGTATTGGGTACAACATAAAATGGATATAATCATTTGGACTCGAATGATACCGATTAGTCCTGTCTCGGCGACGCTATGAGAATACATTCTCTATGTTCATTAATTATATATTTATTTTATCATCAGCTATTATTGCCCTTTACTCCTTATAAGGTGCACATACTACTGTAGAATCCAAGCCCTGTTTTCTGCTATTGTAATTATATATAAAAAAAATTCTTTACTCTTCTCATCCATCCATCAATCACTGTGGAAAACCGAGGCCACTCGCATATTGGCATCAATACCTCATTTGAAGACGCGGAATCCCAATTTGGAATTATATTCTTATCAGTATCAGCTACCAGTATCGATCGTAAGTGCTAAAACTGCTATTTACAGAGTGTGTTTTTCATTTCGACGGGAAAAGAATCAATTACCGAATTCTATCAGGTACAAAAAAAGTATCAAATACAAGATATCAGGTACAAAAAAGTATCAAATACAAAGATATCAGGTACAAAAAAGTATCAAATACAAAGATATCAGGTACAAAAAAGTATCAAATACAAAGATATCAGGTACAAAAATATCAAGTGAAAGTTTTAGATATAATCGAGTACAAGTATCAGTACCAAATCGATGCAAATGCAAGAATACCGCTTATTATCTATTTCATTTATATGACAAAAGAATCGATTACCGACCGTATCAGATACAAAGTATAAAGTACAAAGATATCAGGTACAAAAGTATTAAGTGAAGGTTTCAGATACAATCGAGTACAAAGTATCATTTACTATTTTCGATACAAATGCGAGAACCGATACTTACTAATTATCCCTTTCATCTCGACGAGAAAAGCATCGGTTACTGATTGTATCAGGTACAAAGTATCAAGAATAAAGATCTCAAATACAAAACTATCAATGAAAATTTCAATCGAGTACAAGTATCAGCTACTATTTTTGGCGCAAATGCGAGAACCGATGCCTACTAATTATCCGTTTCATTTCGACCAAAAAAGAATCGGTTATCGACTGTATCAAGTATAAAAGTATCAAGTACAAAGATATTGGTACAAAAGTATCATATGAAAGTTTCAGGTACAATCGAGAACAAGTATCCATTACCATTTTCGGCGCAAATACGAGAACCGTAAACTACTGATTATCCGTTCTATTTCAAAGAAAAGAATAATAATCGTTAAGAAAAGAATTGGCTACCGACTGTATCAGGTACAAAGTATCAAGTACAAAAGTATCACGTGTAAGTTTCAGATACAATCGAGTTCAAGTATCGTTATCCTTTTGGGCTCAAATGCGAGAACCGATACCTACTGATTAACCATTTCATTTCGACGAGAAAAGAATGGGCTACCGACTGTATCTGGTACAAAAGTATCAGATGCAAAGTATCAAATACAAAAATATTAGGTACAAAGATATAAAGTACAAAAATATTAGGTACAAAGATATAAAGTACAAAAATATCAAGTAGAACTTTCTGGTACATTCGAGTACTAGTATTGATTTGTACCTGATATTTCCAAATTGGATATCAACCCATCCTTAATGCAAACAAATCATCAATTATCAAAAGCTGCTCGAAAACGAAGAAATGTCAATTTAATTTCCTTCTAAAACTTACCCATCGCACAGCTCTCTCCAGAGACCTCCAAAGTCAAAACTGGAGCTAAAATATTCACCAAGTTTTCTATCTTTAGAACAGATCAGGAAAATCAATTCAATCCGTCCCATTCGAAATGCAAACCTTTCATTCCAATATTTGCCGTCAGCCGACTGAATATTCATCTTTGACTAATTTACGCCCGAAATCATTCGTCATTTGGACAGTAAATTCAATATTTATTCATCAGTTATTACTTTAGGGAAGGACGGTTCGCTAATAAATCTTTGATCTTCCGTCTCAAAGGTTGCTTTAATGATGGGCATTGAATGGAAAACTAATTTGAAGAAGAAACTATATTCTCTTTTAGAAATTGGCCACATGTAAGGAATAAGCTTCGTTCTGTTACATTCTATCTTTGGATGTTTATGAATGTCGGAATGGCAACGCAGAAGTGAATAGAATGACATAAATCATTTTTAATATGTCTCTTTTAGTTTTGATATACCTAGACTTTTATATTTAATATCAGTTTTAAAATTACTACATTTTAAAAGTATTAAAAGAAAAGCATTTAGTTGTTATGCATGGTGTTAATCTTTGTTACTTTTTGTAATCTTGTCGTTAGATCTCAATTAGCAAATGAAATTGAAGTTCTCAAGTTTAGTTTTGCTATGGGTGATTGTAAGAAAGAAAATAAATAAAGTCGATTTTTTTTTAATACGTAACTTTTATCTTTGCATACACTTTGAACATGTTGCTATTCACTGACTAAATGATGTATGAAAATTATGTTGGTTATCAGGAAATAAAAATGCATAATTAAGGTTTTTTTTAAAAAGGAGATTTGCGACCGAAAAGCATAGCCAAATTTTGACCTGTGGAGAATTTAGACATTTTGTGCATCTAGTCATTGAGCAGTATGAGGCCCCCTCTTTTAATAACTGATAAATTTTGTTTCAAATTTCAACACATTTTTAGCTTAATCAAACATGTTAATGATTTTCAATACATTTTTAGTTTTATCAAACATTTTAATGATTTATTTTAATTAATATCTCTATATTAATAACTTTATGAAAAATTTATCATTTTTTAAATTTTGAATATCAGGAAAAAAGTAATTAAAATCATGAAATATTAGTCATTATTATTAGTTAATAATTTTTGTTCTTAGAAACGTAAATATTTATTTATTATACATACATTTCAAATAAATGCGATATTAAAAATTATTATTTTACTCAATCTATCAAGTTTGAAGTTATATCACCAATAAAGGAAAATTAACATTCCCTTATATTATAGAAATAATAACTAATTATTTAATTAAGCATTGCATTAATAATTAAAATGAGATCATCGTTTAATAACTCATAAATTTAACTTAATATTTAGACACTATTTTAATTTTTTAAAAACATGCCAATGATTTATTTTAGTTAAAATTCTTATATTAATAGCTTTGTAAAAAATTTATTTTTTGTTTATTTAGTTTTTAATTTAACTATCAAGAAAAAGTATTAATTATTACAAATTCTTGAGAAATTAGCCATAGTTATTTGTTAATGATTTTCGTTTTTTAATTTATCATATTGGATTATAAAGATTACATAAATTCCAAACAAGTGTGATATTTAAAATTATTATTTTACACAATCTGTCAAATGGAATGTAATATAACCAAGAGATGAAAATTAACATTCAGATTTATTAAAGAAATAATAACCAATGGTCTAATTAATGCACTTAATACTAATTAAAATGAGACACATTTTTTAATAACTAATAAATTTAATTTGATATTTCAACAAATTTATAACTTAATAAAACATGATTTATTTTAGTTAATGATTAAGGATTTATTTTAGTTAATATATTTCCATTTTGAGAGTTTTGTGAAAATATTTGTTTTTATTTATTTATTTTTAATTTGAATATCAGAGAAAAAGTAATTAAAATTATGGAATATTGAAATGGAAACTTGGAAAATTAACCATAATTCTTACTTTAGGATTTTCGTCCTTTGAAATACACGGATTCGTGTTATACGTATATATATTTCAAACGGATGTAAAAACTATTATCTTACATATTCTGTTCAAATGGAAAGCAACATAACCAGTAGATGAAAATTAATATTCTGCTATATTATGAAGATAATTATCAATAATTTAACAAATAGTTTAATACTAATATTTTATAATCAAAATATTGTATTTTTTAGAATTTCTTTGTTTGAAAACATGGCAGACAATATTTTTTAATTAATCTGATTGCAACTGCTTTTCAAATACCGATCATAATCAGCCTAGTTAGGCTGATCTAGCTGTTTAGTTTGATTAATCGGAAATCTAGAAAAACAAAAAATTATGTTTAAAGTGTATTTAGCAATTAAAATTATTATATAAAATACAGAAAAAATTTAAAATTCCAAAAATTGAATTAAAACAATCGATTTTCATCATTTTTTACGCCACTCAAATTCATATGGGTCAGGATAATATCAATTCATCTTATTGTTCATTTTCAACTTTCCTTATTTGTTTTTTATTTTCGTTTCATTTCTCTCCAATTTCACCTTTTTTTTATTTCATTAATGCAACAGAAGCTCTGTAAAATTGCTCAAATCGACAAGTTCCTAAACTCAGAGTGAAGGGGTAAAAATTTGTCGATCTAAACAAATTCTTTTAAAACATTCCTGTAATTCCCTCACCTAAATGGACACGTGTAAAGATATCCCTATCAGAATCTCATAGTATATAATAATCATGGGGATAAATATTTAATTGGTATTTTCTCTTATCGCTCTTGTGCCATGCTATTGATTGACGTGATTCGTCTTTTCTTGTTCGTACATAAATTATGCCTCCCAAGATGGAATAAAGCGAAATTTTAAAATTACAAAAGTGTCATATTATATATATATATATATGATCGCAAATACCATCGTTTATGCTCATTTCTTCATCATTTACCGGAAAGGTAACTTAATTTCTATCCCCTGGTTCATTTTTCTAATAAATAATTTAACGATAACGATTACGGTTTATTTATTGAATATAGTAATGAATAAAATAATTGCAATAACGTGTCCCAATCGTGATCATGATTTACATTTTCTATGCATCAGTGTTAAAGAAAAAGCATTTTTCGTCATTATGAATTGCGTCATTAAAGCCTACGCGAATCAAATGTAAGTTCTGAAATCATTTTGAATTTCAAAATCGAAAATAGTGCCGTGTAAGCTTTTTTTACTAAATAAAATATCCAAATTTTTTCTGTATTATACATTAATACTTTATTCAGTGAATCCCTCTTCAACGACATTTTCGACATTTTTTTTTTTTTTTCATCTTTTGATATATGAAACTGCATTCTAAATCGTTCACTTTTTCCTCTTTAAAAGAATTTCTTGAATATATTCCATTAACAGTCCTCTCTTTTGAGAGTGATCATCTTTTATCTTATCTGTGCATCAAGTCACTTCATCATATTTCAAAAGATGATAAGATGGAAGATTCTTCTAGCTTCAAATAATGCGTGGGATTTATTCGATAAAAGACACAAAGGCTGAAAGTAAGAATTAAATCTTTTTTTTTTTTTTTTTTCTTTCTTGAATCTATTTCTGAATTTATATTTCTTGAAAGGATTTTTACATCGATTGTATATCTTAAAATCATTTTAAAACGCCATTTCTACTAGGAGAAAAAAACATCTCTGAAACATTAGTCATTAAATGTTTATAAAATTCTGCTGTAATTCGTCTTTTTTTTTAATGTTAAGAAGACATAATATAGAAAAATATTTCAAACATTTTTTCCCTCATATCTGCAAGAATATAAAGTAAAGTCTGGCATAATTGCATATTGGACAACAGAGTTAATTCATATTCACAAGACACATGTCAAAACCTTTATCCGTTTACAGATTTACCCAAATCAACAATTTTAATGAAAAGACTATCAAATTTCTTTCGTTAGTCCACTCAGTGTTTTAGTTTACATATTCTCATTAGTACATGCTGTTGTTCATCGCTGTTTGTAAGGCTGGGAGGATGCGTCATTATCGGATGCGAAATCACAAATCTATTTTGGTTTTTAGTAGCAGGATTTTTTTTAATATTTAAATTAACTGAATTATTGATATGCTTATAAAGATAAACAATAATAAAAATTAGTTAAGGGATCGTAATTACATTTCTGTCTATCTTATTTGTATCTCTTTTTGCTGGATTTTAGCAAAGATTAATAAGCTGATGTCTGCAATTTTTATCATTTTATCTATACTATTATTATAAATGTGAAAGTTTGGATGGATGGATGGATGTTTGTTAGTCAATCACACCAAAACTGCTGAACAGAATTGAATGAAATTTAACTGAGAGATAGATTAGTCTGGAATAGGACATAGGCTACTATTTATTCCGTTTAATTGAGTGGTTAATTGTTTATTAATTAAAAACTAACTTTCCTGCTAAAAATCGTCAAATAAATAAAGCTTCAGTTTTTTTTTTTTTTTCCCACGCTAATGAGATTAGGCTTAACATGATTTTGACTATTATTTCAAACGATTCTGTTTACTTTCTTAGTGTTCGATACATTTAAAATTAAACTTTGGTAATTAATCGATCTTTCGGATTCATTCTGAAGTACTTTTGAATTAAAATAAAACAGAATAAAGGAAATTAAAAATTTCTAATCTATATTGGGTTACCCCAACTGGCGTAGAAAATTCATACATTTGTGTTGCCCCAATTAGAGCATGCGCAGGAGTAACAAAAGATAAAGCCATTTATGCCATAAATTCCAATCTATTTCCACGCGTACGAAGTCGCGGGTAAAAGCTAGTATTTCATAATTTTTTCAAGAGCTGGAAATTATAGCTAATATTTTCTTCATGCGTTATTTTTATTTCGTATTTGGTGCAACTTTTTTGTTGTTGTTGTTGTTAGTTGACCATTAATTCTTTCAAACTAATTTCAGTGATTAGTTTTGATTTGAGCATCCGTGAGTATTAAGGATTAAGATCTCATTGCAAAGAGACAGAACTTTTACGTCACACCATATTTATGATTAAATTGTACTACAAACTTCCTCTGAACCGATTGCATTCAAAATATGATGAATAAATATGAAGTAAAGACCACAAACCGTATTTCATTCACCTGTCTTCACAAAGCGTTTTTCACTTACTGTATTTCGAGTCAAACAGACATTATTCTAAAAATGTGGTTTCAGACCCAAGACAGTTTAAATTCTTCAAAATTTCAAATTTGGGTTTTTTTATTATTCCAATGCTTTGTATACTTCTCATAAGAAAGAATAAAAATGAGAAAAATCTTCGAAATAAATTAGGCGGCGGCGTGAAGGCAAGATCTCGGCATCGGAACCAGAGTGTTGCAGGTTCGAGACCCGATTCTCCCAAAAAACCGTCGTGTAAGCGGGTCTGAGGCACGTTAAATCCATCGAGCCCAAACATCCTCCCTCTGGTGTGGAACATTGGAGTGGGGGGTGCCAGCTAAGGTGTCGTCCTCGTCATCTGACAGCGGTTCAAAATTACGAGGTACGTCCCAAAATAGCCCTAGTGTTCATTTGAACGGAACGTTAATAGAACTAAACTAAACTCGAAATAAATTAAAAGCACATGGATAAAGATTATCCTTATTCCGTCGTTTTTCTCGGAAGTTACAAAATGCAAAGTAAAAGTCTTTAAGAAACTTCTTTCTGAATTCTACATAGTATTATTTGGGTGCTTGCTAATAATTCCTTGAATGCTTGGTCCTGCACTATTTAAAACAAATATTCTAAAAAAGAAAAGAAAAACGACATTAAAACGCTTTCAGATACATTAACATGGCTATATAGGAAACCATAAATATCTGTTTTCACATTTCATTGAAACTTGCTTAAAGAGACGACACAAACACAAATAGAGCAACGAACAGTCATTTTAAGCTTGAGTTAAAGCAAATGATCAATAAAATGTCCCTTTCAGCAAGCAGTAAGTAGCAAATGGTAAATGATCGCCATAAAACATGGTGGCACCTATTGCTATTATTATTATTCCAAAGCATTTTATAAGCACGAAATAAAATACTCCCCCCCCCCCTTTTTTTTTTCCTTAAGTCGGTGGATTATTTGAGAGTAGATTACGAAAAGTAGACTGAATTCGAACGGAAATAGTCACCATCGTAAAAATGGCGCTGCGATTACGATTAAGTGGCTTTTTATTTGAGTGCTGCATTACTTCCAAGTGAAGAAGTTTCGAAAGCGTGTTCCAAACGCGCTCAAGGATGAAGAAAATAAAACCCCAACTGCTTTTTCCAAATGGCTGTTTTAAAAATATAAATAGAGCTTTTTTGTTTTCTTAAGTAACGTAAATCGTGGTATATTAGGATAACGTATAGGCCATCGAAGTAGGAGAACGCTGCCATTTCTTTATTCTTTTTGTATTTTAAAAATATTGCACTGCTTTATAGATGGTATCTCCAGGCAGATATTTCAACAAGATTCTCGATATTGTTCGCTAACTCTACACTGTTTTCTATACTCTTGCATCTCTTCAAAATTCTCTCAGAAAGTGGAAATTCTATCCACAATTCGAAGCATCCATTTCAGAATATTTGCAAAAAATCACTTTTATAAATAATAGATTCTCCTCGAAAAAGGCTTTATTCCACTTTATAGCTCTATTTTTTCATACACTTTAGATCCTATGAAGAATACAATCATAATATTTATTTTTGGAGGACGGGCCTTATTTTGTACAGATGTTGATAGTATAACAATGCAAAAATTTATTATTTTGCATTGCCTTGAATTTATTAGAAACTCTCAGAATTATACTAAAAAATGTATCCCATTCATTCCTGTTAAATTAATGTTATTTAGTATACGTTAAATGTCCTTAAAATGAGTTGCTATCTTAATTTTTAACTCGAATTTTAATCTTTCTTATTTAATCCTGCTATTTAAATTCTAGTTCATGAAGAGTGTATAAACTAATTATTGCAAATGAAAAACAAATTTCATCTATGAAATATTCTTGTAATTCATCTACCCTTTAGGAACTTCCAATACCTGAAAAATTATTTTTGGAAATTATATCTGTGTGTATAACTTTTAGCATGTGAACTCGCTAACTCCAAGTCTTTGGTTCCAAAATTATAAATTTATAAATTTTCTACTGCATTCATTGACGGATTTAGTTTAGTTTAGTTTAGTTATATTAACGTCCCGCTTAAAGCAACACTAGGGCTATTTTGGGACGGACCTCGTAATTTTGAACCGCGGTCAGATGACGAGGACGACACCTGAGCTGGCACCCCCCTCTCCACACCACACCACACCAGCGGGAGGACGTTTGGTCAGGAAGGATTTAACGTGCAACAGACCCCCTTACACGACGGTTCTTTGGTGGAATCGGGTCTCGAATTTGAAACCCTCCGGTTCCGAAGCCGAGAACTTACCACCAGGCCACCGCGGCCTATTCATTGACGGAAGTTAAATATTTAAACAAAGAGTATAATTGATTTATATCAAAGCGATAAAAAAATTACACAGTAATCAGAAAATAAAAACTGAATTGTACAATGATATTGAACGAAAATATTGCGTTTATGCATGCATTTTCTCTTCATTTGCAGAATTTTTTTAATTTATTTACTTGGTGCAAGCTTTTTAAAAAATGATTACAAATTAAATTTTAAAATGTTCCGGAAAACTTGGAGAAATTATTTATATTATTATATGGTTTAACAATTATTCATTGTCAATAATATTTTTTTTTTATTTCCTTATATATGTAGTGTGACAAAAATTTCTGAAATCTTTAAAAAATACGAACTTAAAGTTGTGGCATATCTCAAAATTGTGCGTTTTTCAGCTGCCTAAATCAGAAAAATGCAATTTTGGAATTAGTCTGTAAATGTAATAATTCAAAACAGTTTTGATTTAGGTGGATGAAATTTAGTACATACATTTTATACCACATTTGTACATTTCTATCAAATTTAAACGAAATCCATTTCGAGTTTAGTTTAGTTTAGTTATATTAACTTTCCGTTTGAAGCAACACTAGGGCTATTTTGGGACGGACCTCGTCATTTGAACCACGGTCAGATGACGAGGACGACACCTGAGCTGGCACCCCCTCTCTACACCACACCACACCACACCAGGGGAGGACGTTTGGTCAGGACGGATTTAATGTGCAACAGACCCCCTTACACGACGGTTCTTCTGTAGAATCGGGTCTCGAACCTGAAACCCTCCGGTTCCGAAGCCGAGACCTTACCACCAGGCCACCGCAGCCTAAATCCATTTCGAGAAAGTCTCTCTCCGGTTATCCGAGTACAAGTGAACACGATAATCCCAAAAGCAAAGAGCTAAAAAAAATGCTCAGAAATTTAACAGTTTAAGTATAGACACGTATGAAATTTGGTATCAAAGCCATAAGTCGATATGTACTCTCACAAGTAAAAAAAAATCATATTCGGTAGATCGACTTAGTTACAAGCATATTATGTCTTGTTAGTACTTTTCGCTGCGATACTGTCAATTTTGTTTCAACTTACAGTGTCAATTTCATTAAAATTTCTTTAATCATTTCTTTCCAAGTTTCTACCTCCATTTCTTTTCGCCCTTCGTTCAATCCTCCTTTTGACTGACATAATTTAGAATTTGATTTGTATAAACTAAAGAACTTACAAAACACGAAATTCATAACCTAGATAGGATACAAAAATTAATTTGTGTTTCATTTTCGAGTCATTACTTTCACTTGCTTAAGAATAGACAGATTGTCCAAAGAGTTAGTCCAAAGTTTGATTCAGGCCCATAAGCCTGGTAGAAAGACCTTATATTCATTCGTCCATCCTCTTTTAAGCTTTGTTTATCGTTCTCACTTTCGCATGAACAGCCAAACACAAAGATAAAATTCCTGAAATAATTTCTCCGGACTGAAGGAGATCTAAAATGCGGAGATTCAAACATATGTCACAGAATTTTTCAACAATTGCTATCTTGGCCTGTTTTACGTGCAAACAAGTAAAAAGAAACCACCCCTTTCGAATGTCATTCATAATGAAACAATCTCAAATTTTTATCACGTGCAAACACTTGATAGGAAACAAGTCGTTAATAATTCGGAAGTGGAACCACCTTACATTCTTATCGAAAAACATCACAAGAACAGGGTAGGCACCGCTTTACGATCCAACATCTTTGTTTACACGAATCCTTTGAATTCACATAACGATGGGGGGTAGGGGCTCGTTCGCCCTCTTTTAAATTTTGCAAACAATCCATCCCAAAGCGTTCGAACAGGAAACTGATAAGACAACCCCTTCCCTCGCCACCTTTCGGTGTTTCTGCAAACGATTGACAGGATGTAAAGAGTTGATAGATGTACTTATCTTCCGACTGCTTCCTCGAAGGCGGCTTATCGTGCTCGTGGAGGTGTCAATAATAGAAGGGGGGCTTCTTATCAGACTTTCTTGCTACTTCAGGGGAGCTAATGGGAATTTATTATGGTATGGACCACCTTCAGTGCGATGAAAGGAAGCTATCGTAAACTCCGTGTAATCTCCATCGGAATTCTCAGCGGAAATGCAGGTGATTGATTGATTGTAAAATGAACCTCCAATGATCAGTTTGTGCTTCGGATTACATCGGTCGTGGGGTGGAAAGGGGTTGTATTCCTGGATAGATACTAAACATTGTGTAATGAGATCGTCATTAAACGGATGCAATTGAGAACTGCCATTATGTCAAATGGGCTCTGTCTCGGAACCGGTGCACTTGCACACACATAGATTACACAGTAGATAAAGTCCCAAAACTGGTGCACTTAAAGCCCGGCTGAGATACTTAACACCACAGCAGGCAGACACAGTCCTTGCAATCAGATCTTTGCGACTCTACATCAGTTGAATGGATATGAACATCAATCAATGGGGTAGTAGTACAGTATGCCACAACTGGCAGTATCTTTAGTGTATTATTTTAACCAAAATTTCATTTACAGTATAATGCAACGTTTATTTAAAAGTGGGGGGGGCATGATTTACTAATAGGGGTGAGAAAAATTTCAATGCTTCTCACCTTTTATAATTTTTAATATTTAATTGTAAGTAAAAGTAATTAGAAAAAATCATTTGGTCTTAAAACATTTAATTAACTTTTTTTTTCATGACTAATCATTTTTTTTAACTTTCAACTGACAATATTTTCTATCTCTTTTATTTATTTCTATCTTTGCAACTTATTTTTTATCTTTTAGGATCATATCAAGCTTTTCTTACTATGAAGTCAAAGTATAATTAATTTTATCGTCTTGCAAAAATGTTTGTTCGACAATAAAATGATTGCTAGGGGAAGAGTTTTAATACGCTTTGAAAGCCTTTGACAGCTCGATACATGCCTTCAATTAGAAAAACTTTTCGTGACCCCAAAATGGAAAAATAAATTTTAAAATGGTGTATCAATGATCTAATAACAAGAATTCGACCAGTTATGTTGAAATCTTCTACACCAGGATGATTTTTTTTTTAAAGGGATAAAAATTGAAAGAGGAAGGCACTGTGAAAGCTGACTTCGTGATCTTTATATCGTTACCAAAATATTCAGTTGGGTGGTGCCTCGATCCAGTTCCGTTGAGCCAGGAAAAATGAATAGATATCCCGAGCGACAAGCATAGGGTTTGAAAATAAAACCATGTGTATAATGTTATTTATACTTTCTATGTCACCACAATAACAAAAGGGGCTAAAATAATTATATTATGCATCAGATGCCACTGTCACTGCTCCCAAAACAGAAAACTTATAACTAAGCAATGTGGAAATATTTATAAAACTTTGAACATTGTATTTTTGCCATTTGAACAGTGTGCCCCCATTCCTCAGTGGTATTACAATTTACATCAAATTTGGAGTTACCGAAACAGTGACGGATATTCAATTCTTTAATGCAAGTAAGTAAAAACTGGTCCAAGAAACATTTTCGATTTGGAAGCCAAATTTAATTTTTCCAAAACTTATGTAATAACTGAAATAAATTTTTGTTTATCAATAATTAAGGTTCCACCTATCTATTTTTCTCTCAACTTATATGCACGTTCGTAATAACCGATAAATATTTTGTTTACAGGTGGGGTCATGAAACTTCTTGCAAATGGAAAAAAAGTTTAAGAAACACTGCACTAAGGAAACAGAACTTCACCTCAGAGTACATCTCGCCAAATCTGCTAAAGTTGGATGAATATCCGATTATACTGATACTCGATTGTGCCTGATACACCCGGTAATCGATTCTTTTTTTTCTTTGGAATGAAACCCGATTGTGATAAATATTGATCTCGAGCTTCCACCAGGATTAGAATTCAGTTTATACCTGGTTTTCTAGTATCAGGAGAAGACTGATACTTGTACACTCGATTGTACTAGGCATATAGATTTAATACTTTGTATCAGATTTTAGATCACTGGTTTGAAAACAAATAATGTAACGGAGGTTAGCACTCGAGTACAAAACAATTAATGCAGTACAAATACTAATACTTTTATTCTGTATCAATTTTGTATACCTAATAGAAAGTACCAGATTAATATATTATCACCTGATTCTAGAGTCAGCCGTAAGTAGTCAGTAAGCGACAGAACTAAATGCGATTATTTCACTGTTTAGCGCTTCTCTCTTCAATTATTTATTTTACCCGCCGAGAATTATTATCCTTACAAATGAATTTGTATCTTCCATTCTCCTAAACGAATGAATTAAATATAATTTTGAAAGCCTCGTGCTTTAAACATTGCATGGTCTAACATCAAATTTGGGTACCAACATACGAAGAAATAAGTGATAAAGATTCAAATTCTCTTCTTTATTTTATCCTCTGAAAATCATTGCCCTAACAATTAAGTTATCACCCATTCCCATGAATGAAGAAATTAAATATAATTTTGAAAGCCTTATGTTCAAGATCATTGCATGATTTAACAGCAAATTTGAATAGCAATATATTAAGAAATAATTACTAAAGATTCAAGTCATTTTACAATCTATTATTTCAAAATAATATATGAAGCATTGAATTCTTATCATTACTCAAACAAAATTCGTTGACTTGTCTTGAATGTTAATTGTGTTTCATTGCCATCTCTGCCCAAATAAATCTTTTTTGTATTAAAAAATCATGTAATCCTTTTGAAGCCAGAAGAAAAGCTTAATCTGAAAACAAATTTAAGAGACCATATTTTTAGAAGCAAACTAACTATATAGAAAAAGTACAGGGTGTTTATTTAGTCCCGGACCCATTTTGATGTTTAATAACTCATAAAATAATAAAGAAAGATTAAAATTAATAACATAAATGGTTAAATAGACTCAAAAAGTTTCATGACCCTTGTCAATGAATGTGAACCGCTGATCTCACAGATATTCTAGGATTGTGTAAAAATGTCTCTCTGACACGCTCAACATCAAAATCATTTGTGCAAGGACGTCCGGAACGTTTCTTATCTGCGATAATTCCAATTTCTAGAAAATTCTTTTTCCACCGCAAGATGCTGTTTTGGGATGGAGGATCTTTTTGGTAAATTCTTCTGAAATTTCTCTGTGTTTGCACTATCGATTTCATTTCTATGAACCACCATAAAATCTGTGCTTTCTCTTGTGATGTATGCATTCTCCTTAATATCCGCTCGAATAAAACATCACATACAAAAATACTACATGGAACAAACACATCAAAAGTAAACATAACATTTCAATAGTTGCCAAAAACAAAAGAGAGAAAAATGCAATTAATATGCAGACGATATTTAGAAAAGTACAAATATTTAGACTGGAAAATGAAATTATCTGAAATTAACCACACGCGCAGACGATATTTACAAAAGTAAAAATATTCAAACCTGAAAAGGAAAATATATGAGTTATTCCATCAATAAATGCCATAAGTTTGTTTATATCTTCATTATTTTATGAGTTATTAAACATCAAAATAGGTCCAGCACTAAATAAACACCCTGTATTTATATCAATATTTTACAGACACACGTGCATACTTTGATATCAAGATCTGCTTATGGGAAAGTATCACAAAAAAGTCGCTTTTCCTCACACACGCTCATTCCGAAAGCGATTCTTTTCCCAGCCATTTCCTATTCGGTGCCTTTTGAAAGACAGAACACTCGAAACGAGATGCGGAAATTGCTGGCGATTGCCGGCTTCCGTGGTCGTTATCCTATTGCTGCGGCCATCACTCCCTCTCCCCGACGATCAACCCTCCTTCTCTCTCAGCTGTGAGAATCTTACGCCACTTCCTTTGGAACCCGACTATCCTGCGTTCGGACCATCCCTTGGAACAAATCGGAAATGATCACCATTTATACCCGATACAGGACTTCAGCTTCGGACTTAAATGGAAGAGTAGATTTCAACTGGATGAGGTCCTTGCTTTCAGTGCAGGAGAATAAACCGTGGCTTAGAACGGCCTGCAGTATTTTCTACTGCAAATCTACTTTATACTTGCAATTGGGTGGAAAATCTGCAAGGATAGTAGGATTCTTTAGAATTCACTATAGTAGAAGTACCCAGACTTTTAAATATTGTGACCAACCACTTTAGAAACTGAATCTATGGCGACTCGCTTCATCCTCTGCGCATTGAGTTTTTGCAAGAACTAACAACATTAGTTAGTAAGCATTAATGCACTCTCACAGGCCGAAAAGAAACTTTGTGAATACAACATTTATTATAAAATATATTTAAACAAAAAAATATACGGTTTCTAATTCATTGCTTGTTGAAAATTTTTAAGCCAGCATTTCATTTTTGAAAATTTCTGTAAGATATACATCCAGAAATTGGCAATTTCATCGTGACTCACCATAAATTGACTGCATTGTAACTGCACCATAGTTGTGGTTCAATATAGAACAGTCAATAAAAAATGAAAATAAACATATATGGTAATAGATGGATTGACAAAATTCCAGGGTCCCCGTCCTGAAGTGTTACAGTGTGTGTGTGTGTGTGTGTGTATGCGTGCGTGTAACTATTAAAGGATGTCGTGGAATTAGAACATTGAATACGAGTCTGAAGTTTAAAGCACGTAGCAAAATATACATTTATAACAGTTTTCTTATTAACCAATGTTCTGTTATAATTAGTGATCCATGGTTTATGAGATCTCTTTTTATTTTGATCTTCATGAATTAAGCTAAATATAAAAACACTGACATTTGTTTAAAATATATGCTAGTGTGCTTGATTCAAGACAAATATTTTATTTCTATTTGTGCCATGTTTTATTCTTTACACGTCATTGCTTTAAATATTTTAGAATCTAAACACGATTTTCTTTTTTCTTCGTTTCACTACCGAATGGCAATATCGATACGGAATGTAATTTTATTTATTTTGATTTATAAAAGGACAATGAAGTTCTGAATATAATAAAATATTTCATTGCGAATGGAACAAACGCACATGATTTCGAAACTCGAGTTCTTCAGGAAGCGAGTCAGAAATTTACGACAAAATTTCATCTATATTAAAACGTGAACAAAAATCAAGTAAAATTAAAATATGAAAAATGATATAATTCGATCTAATAATAATTAATGTGTAGTTAACTATTAATGCTAGTTAATATAATCAAAGAGATTTCACAATCAGTTGTGGATATGCTATGATATTATGTAATAAATACTACGTTATTGTTACTGTATCTGTAAAGTTTCAAACAGATCAACGCAAATCTGCTAAGTATTCAACCTTACTTTTGTGCATACAGTTATGGTTATACAGATAATTTTTAAACATTATATCTAGAATCCAGTGACGTAAAAGTTGGGGATTAAGTAGCTATAATGTTCGAGATCCAGATTGAAGCGTCATTATGGAAGCAAAGCATTAAGGCGTTCATTCCATTTTTTTTTTTTTTAAATCATGTACGGAAATATAAAGCTATGCTCCTGAGCCCACATATTTTGCTACGTCACTGAAAGATATATAGGTTAAAAAAATCATATTATATTCAGGTCGCTGCATTACTGCTGGAAATGACTGGCAATGAAAACCAAATACTTTTATTCAAATAGTATTTTTTAGCAAATGAAATGCCCTTCTCAAACCTTTTCCAGATATCTGATGGAATCTATTCATCAAACGCATTAGTCACGTGATGAACGTAGCTGCACATTCAATTACTATCCAACTATACGCTGACGTGACTCAACCTATGCTATGACATTACATCTTTAATTTGCCCTCACAGCAAGCACAACGAATTGCAAAATACAGATGATACGGCACGTTAGACTCGCATAACATGCGCATGAATTGGCTCTAAGTGAAAATTTTACGAAACCCTTTCTTAAATATTTCGGATATTTTTGAAGTAAAAATAGATAATGTTCTCCTTTCTTTCCCGACTTAGCTCTTCATTTCTTCAATTTCATATTTTCCGACCACAATATTGGCCACCCTTGTCTTTCTTTTATGGTCTTAATACGGCTGAATGTTTAAAATTGTCCACTCAATGATATTCGCTTGATTGCCATGGAAAATTTTTGTTCGATTTTCATATTTTTACAAATGACTGCATTTAATTATAACATGATAAAAAGTAGATTAATAGTTGAATTTATAATTTCAAAGAAAGAAATCGCAAACATATTACGTCAATGAATACATTGTCCAAAATATTTCTTTCTTGAACCTTAGTGGCAACAAGTAGGCAAATTAATTTTTTAAAATCTAAATTATATATTTGTTTATGCCGTGTTTACACTGGGCCAGTTATAAGGCGCCCTGTAGGCAGCGCATGCGCAGAAAGGAATTGATTTATGTTTGCCCGAATATCATAAGATAGATTCAGGCATTCCATGCGTGGCTATAAATTGCCGTTTTGGCTTCCCTGAATTTTTTTTTTATTGTGTATCATATTCAATTGATGGATATTTATGCAAAGGAACAAGGTAAAATAAAAATAAAAAAACACAATCTTGCATTAGAAAGAACAAAGAGCCAAAAATGTCGGAATTAATCTATGATAAGTGATCGATTTTTTCACGTCAAAAAAACTCCGCCAAATTTTACAAAACGCATGAGCAGTAAGAAGAAAAATACAATACAGCTGCATGTTGTTGTCCCATCGGGACAGTTACTTGCCATCGACCGGACAGTATTGTTCAGCCTTTCGCGCATGCGCTGCTTATTAGCCGTTTTATAACTGGGCGAGTGTAAACCATGCATTAGTGTAAATAGAAAGTTGGATAACAAATATTCGAAACAAAATTGACCCGTGTTCATGTTTTGAAAAAAGAAATATGAATATATAAGTAAGTAAACAGAAAATCATTAATAAAATTCAATGCAAGAACTAATTTTTGCAATTTTGAAAAAAACAAAATCTTGATTTCCGTAATAATTTAAATCATCAATCTTTCAAAAAGTGCTGGAACATTTGCTAAAACAGTGTTCCTTTGAAAATATTGCATCAATCAAACATTTATTCAATACTGCAGACGATTTAATTACTTATAATCCATCCTACACAAAATACAGAAAAAATGAGTATTCCTTTTTTTCTTTTATCATTTTTTTTAAATCTGAACTTTGAAAGACATCCCACATTTGCATCGCTAAATTCCGATTCGAAGCAACAAAAATCTTTACTCCATTAAGCAATTTTACAGCAAATACTTACATTAATGTTTTTGATAGAATTCGTTAAAATCAGAGACTGAAAAGAGCTTAAATTCCTACGGTAAATTAATTACGCTGAAAGGGATTATTCAAATCGCGTTAATGCCAATGCTGTGAGCAAAAAAAAATTTGTAAAATCTTTTGCATTTCCGACGGAAAAGAAGTTACGATTAATAAAAGTTAAGTTTTGCTGAATACTTTCTTATAGAAAATCATTTGAAGAATTTCTTCTTGTTTTTACACTAACTAAAAGTAAATAAATTCTTCTGTAACATTCTAATTCCTAATTTGCAACTAAAAAGGCAAATAAATTCTCTTTTGGAATTCTGATTTTATTTTACTTTGATGTTTTGAAAGAAAATATTTAAATGTTCTATTAATGCTTCTAAGTTGTTATTTTTTTCGGCTTTCTATATTTATTTATTTATTTATTATGTTTTGAATATTCTTAAGAACTTATATGTTTTTTCCGAAATATAAAGAATTTTATACGTTACATTTTAAATCCGATGTAATGAAATCAGTTTATGGGATTTCATTGTCAAATGAAAGATTTTCTCCGGCCTCTTTTAACCACGTTGTCTTACAATAACCAGTTATTAGATTATTTAGTTGTTTTCTTGTATAAAGTACATTGAATTCAAAAACTGATGTTGCGCTGTTTATTATGTGATACAACCATTATTATGTTACTCAAAAGGTAGAACACTATTAGAATATCACTCAAGTTACACTAATGAATTTTGAAATGATCATAAGATTATAATTATTTCGATTTTCCAATATTACAGAAAAATGAAACTACATTCAATTAAAAAAGTTCTGTTGTACTTTAAACCCTTCACTGTTTTGTTTCATCTGCAATCTAATTACAATGTCCCCTTCTATTTCAGAACTGTTTTATCGAAATCGGAAATTTTTCAGGGCAATAAAAAACGATAATTCTATGCACGTATAAATTACGAGCACCCCAATTAAGAAAATCAGATATTTAAAAAACAGATTTAGCAATCTGCAAGACAATATGCATTTAGAATATTTACTCAAGTGTCTTCGTAGCAAGGTAGGGAATTTCTAAGGTAAAAATGAGGTTAGTCGCATCATCTATGAACGATCCATTATCGTCTATTAAAGAATAATCAATAACAAAATGAACAAACTATACCAAGGAATAATTAAAATTTAAATACTTTTATGTAGAAAACTCAAAAACTTTTGGAAATTCGAGCTCTAAGTTTAAACATGGTAACATGGTAATGTTTTAGACTTGATTCGTCTGTCTTGTCTTAATCTTGCTCGCTTTCATCAAGCCTCCTTAAAAGCATTATCATGTTAATAAATATGAAAGGGAAATTTCTGCCTTGAAATTTATGTTCAAATAAGCATCTTTTTAATCGTGACTTTTTAACATCAGCAAAAATACGTAAGTAATAGATTTGTGGGAACAAAAAGAAAATTAATTTGAATTTCTTAGCAGCAATTAAATCAGTATTAAAAAATTGCATTTAATATTTATACAGTTAGGAGAAAAATACCTCAGAAAACTGTTATCACTGCAAAAATCCCTTTCCCTTTCAAAGTAGAGTAACTTTTGAACAATAAAATGTTCTAAACTTACTAGGGAAAATTTCGATTGATTTTTAGTAAAAAAAATGTAATTAAATAATTTTTAATTACCATTTACCATCCAAGAAATAACTGCATGCCAAACTTGGTACTTCTGGAATTAACTGCCAGCCCCTTGTTTTGAACGTTTTTAACATCATGCATGATGGAAAAAATTCCAATTAGATTGTATATTTATCAACGTTCGTTTAATTAATCGATCTTAGCCAATTAATATTGCTACAAATTTGCTTCTTTGTGCTGTAAAGTTGCTATAGAAGAAGTTAGTTTTACAGAAATAATAATGCCTCCAGAATGGATGCCGAGTCAGGGACCCCGGTTGTGGTGACAAACTTGATATCTTTGGAGACAAAAATGAAAGATCCCGAATATTTAAGAATCTTGATGATAGTTTCTTTAAGAATGGAATTCCAAAATTTATTCCAGAAATATTCTATGCCCTGTTACGGAAACTACAAAAATTCGTGAGAGGAGTTGGTAGTCGAATCGAGAGAGAAATAATCAGTTGAGTTGAGCTCATGCTAGTTTTTCAGCAACTTATCTCGTACGAATTCTGTCTGAGTGCTTTGCGCTGATTTAATACCGATAAGTGTTGTGATTACGATTTCTGAAAATACTGTTTCGAATACCTCTTCTCTGAGTTTTGTTTCCAGTGTTTCAGGTTTTCGTGTAAAATAAAGTGTTATTTATCCTTTACTGAGTGTGCTGAATCTTTTATTGTACACCCCACGAGCGGATTTTTCCCTAAGAATATTTATGGAATTTATCTGAGATTTTGCCAATGCGAGCTGATCGAATAAGAGCAGAAATATTGTCTGCTTGACTATAACAGTAAGCAAACTTTTTAATTTTATGATGACATAAAAAGCGTGAATTTAGGTTTTTTTATATATTTTTTATTAATTTTCCTAATAAAAATGCTCACATATAAAGGTTTATAAAACGGGATTAGAGAGAAATTAATATGTGCACTAAATCAATGTAATTAAAGTTTTCAAGTGTCTTTTTTTTTTCAAACCAGCAGTTGATAGTTAAGTTTATTTCTTGGAGTGGGGGATTTTTTTTTTCGGCAGTAAATTAGATTTCAATTAAAAATAATTCTATTACTTTTTCTATATTGCCTTACTGATTTTCAGTGAAATGTCAATATAGTTAGACTGACATAATTAGCATTAAAACGCTGAAAATGCCAACAAAAACTGAAAATTTGAAAAACAAAAACTTTATAATGGAATCGTTATTTTATTATTATCACCACATCAATTATTAGTATTTTACGGTCAAATATGAATCTTGCAACCTTTGCTCTCAAGCAAAATCAGCCTATCTTTCAAAGAAAATAGGCTTTTGAGGTAAATTTTAATTTATGAGCTTGTATGTTTATTCTATCACTTCATTTCTTGTGACAAACGAGATGAAGACTGTCTTTTAAATGTGTCATTTAATATTAAATTTCATGACATAACGTGCATGAGCTTATATCTAATATTGTATTCTATGTCATGATATAAGACGTAAACTTTTTTTTATCCAATTCAAAATAGCCTCAAGCAGATTTTAATTATATAAGCTCGTACACAGAATCCCTATCCTGGCCATTCTAAAAGAAAAACAGCTAAAATGGTGTACATATCTGCACCTTCAATTTTAGATTCCCTTTTCGAAATACGTTCAAATGAAATTCATATTCACAAACAACACTTTATGTTTCAAAGTAAACTTTTCATAGAAGCATTCTAAGTGAATCGTATTTCTATGTCTGCGTTATAAATTCAAATGCCTTCAGTTTGGCAGCATTAAACCTCATGACAAGTGAAAATCAGAAAATTTGTACAAAACTTTCCAAAGTTAGCAGCGAAAATATACTATTTATTCTACATAAATCTATATTTCCACCACGAGTTTTGAATTTTAAATTTAGGCTCTTTCTCTCTCTCTTAACTATAACCGGTTCGGCAAATCTGTTTTACATTCGAAAAGCTGATGTTTCAACCGTCAGAAAAGCTACGCCATTTGCGTCATTCGAAATGTTCCAAAATCACTTCTAAAACATCCCTTTCGTTACGGGAGTCGCAAGTTATTAATGGAACGGGTACAGTTAAGCGGAAAGTTAAGAGAAAAGCCTTTTCATATTCGCTTTTGCCTAATGAGTCTGGAAAAGTTTCGATCCCTTTTCTTAAAGTTTAATGGCAACGCGCGAGTTCTGAGAGAACATTATTAATCAGTTCCGCGCTTGAAGGAAGACAGACTCCGTTGCCAGATTTGTTGTATTGATATTATATTAAAATTCCAGCGCTGATTCGAAACCATGTTAAGAACATTCGCGATCGATTCGTTGGGGTTGAGTGAATTATTTTTTTCACTCGGTGCAGCAAGGGATTTATGAAAAGGAATTTTTAATTTAAATGGCTTGATAAATTATTGTAGAGAGCGGGGAGAAGTTTGTAAATAGATGAGAGCATTGTGAAAAAAAAATTCGTTTGAGATGTAATTTGCGAATGGAAAAGACTTTTTGGCGGAGAAAAAAAACTAATTCCCAATCTTATCAAAACATTCTGGAAAGTGAATTGCGTGTTTTGATAAAGCGAGTGGAAGGCATCCTGTATGAATTTATGCATCCGAATTCCTTGTTTTTTCAAAAAGCATTAAAAGCTTTAACATCATTTCGATAGATTCATGTTTTGCCGTATAGGAAGAAAAATCTAATTATTTTTTTAATGGTTTGCCTAGAGGAGGGTTATTTTTCAATTTCGCCCTGCTTCGTTAATTTTAAAAATGTGAATTTAGAAATACTGAAAACAAAATAACATAAGACTCATGTTTAAAAATCGCAATTTGTTTACTTGAAGAAATTTTATAAATACCAGTTTTGCTGCATTTATGATTCTAACTAAGTAAAACGTATTTTTCTTTGAAGTGTTTTTTTTTAATACATATGAGAGTGCAAAGGACCATAAATTTGCTATATTTTGAATAAAGTATGTAAATATCTGAATCATTTCCAAAATTTAAAAAAAAACGATGAAAATGTATTTTTTATAGAGAAAAATAATTCATCATTTCTGATTTTATGAAAAATTTATATTATTTAAGGAATTTGAGAAAGTGTTTTCGTCTTAAAAAGCAAAAAAAGCAGTAAAAGGTATGCCATGTTTGTGATATTTCGAATTTACTTGGTAAATTATTTACTCAAAAGCTTTATTTTGATGTAATTTGATTATAATTCTAACTAATCCAAATTTTTCAGCTTACAAATAGCAGATTTTCTTCTTTGGTACTCAAATTATAACCAGACAAAGTTTCCACTATGTTAAAAGTTAAATAAAATATTAAAAAATGGATCATAAAACAAATTTATTACATTATTACATACGAAGGGAGATAAAAAATAAAATGCACAACTGAAATGTTATTTAAAGATAAAAAAAAAATTGGAATTTAATGTATATTGATCATTTAAACAGAACTTCTTAATATATTGGTCTCTAAAATGTTACAACTCTTAAAAACTGGCCCATGTAGATAATTTATCATGCGCAAGAAGTGTTCTATTATATTCAATGTAAATAAACAAAAATAATTTTAAAAAATCCATTTTATTTACTTATAACATTTCAGCAAAATATTAGCAGTAAGCGCATCTTTCTAAGTATTGTTTAGCTCATCATTAATATCTATTTTTTTTATTTGTCTATCTACATGTGCATTAAATTAAGAATCATGGATTAATTGCATTAAAAAAAACTTTTTTTTTTTACACACACCGAAGGGGCATGGAATTTTCGGCAGCTGAAATAGGATCGTTTATGTGAAAAGCTAAAGAACCTTATGTAAACATCATCAATCATTAAAATTTGAAAATTAAATTTATTTCCCCATTGCAAAGCTTTACTTACTTTTTTTATTTAAAGTAATAAAACTGAGATTTAAACATTCTTTTATGAAACCGGAGGGAAAGGCCCCAAAACTTTCTCCCATACTCTCAAATAAAAGTGTCATCGTTCCCTTCTAGCATAAAAATTGAAGATATAAGGCAAGGTCATGATTACCACGGGAACTCAGATTTTTATTTTCATAACTCTTTACAGGAGCGTTTTGTGCTTCGTAGTATAGGAAAATAAGAATGTATTTTGAATGCGTTTCCCCTCGACTCATTAAAAATGAAATTTGGTACAAAACTACATTTTCAGTCGCAAGAATACATACCAAATTCCATTTACCTTAGTCATTATGTCTTTACGTTGTCGCTTTTAGATATATGAAACTGTACAGAGATACAGATGGACGATTCAAAATTTGTTATGGATTCACGCTGAAGAGGCTAAAACTGAAGGCCAAATTTTATCTATTATGCTCTTTATATTCTGTAATTATTATATTCACTTGCTTTAAAACAAATAAACTTGTTATAAAGGGATTTCGTTTAAAATTTGATGGAAATCGACTCATTTTAATGAAAATACCTACTAAATTTCATCTGTCTAGCTCAAAGCGTTTTAAAGTTATCGTGTTCAGATAGTAATTCTTATTACAAAAATCATGTTGTTGTTTTTTAATTATTATTATTATTATTATTCAGGAAAGTCTGAAGCCTTAACAGTCTTCAAATACTCTACTACAAATTCCATCCATCTAGCTCAAAGCAATAGCGTGTTCAGATAGTAACTGCGATTTCCAAAATAATCATATTTTTTGGATTCAGGATGTTCCGAAGCTTGGACAGTCTTCGAATACTCCACTACTTTTGGACAATAACGATATTTTCTCTTTGTATACTTCCTATACAAGAAAGTTGAAATGGGAGAGTTTCCTTAAAAACGACTGTTAAAAATGCGAATTTAATTTAACATTAATAAAATATAAAGACATTATAAAAAGCATAAAAGAAATCCAATGCAGCTACAGTTGCATACTAAATGCCGGCTCATTTGTGATTAAAGAACCTAATCTGTCTTTCCTCCACCCCCAGCACACCTGCAGCTTATGATTTAGAACGCACATCAATTTATTCATTAAGAAAGTGAAAATGGGAGCGTGGTCCAAACACAACAGTAATTAACATATTTTCCCACCCTCTTAATGAGACTCCTGGAGGTCCCTTTGATGAAAGGGACAAGCTCTCGGGGACCGGTGGTGGGTTTTAGAAATTAGGCACTAAGCACCCCCTTAATTGGTTCGCACGACACTAGCACTCCCGCGGGAAAATCTGGCCCGCAAATGACACGAGATCTTTTATTACTTCGCCAGGCATTCTCATCGAGTGGAAATTTGTACACGAAATACGATTTTAATAGTAGTTTTAAAGGATTGATTGGAACGAATGTAAGCGATCAATGCATGAGGGATGGCTAAAATATTATCTACAAGTACTTGTGGTGGAATGCAGATCATTATGATCCGTGCAGTGGAAGAAAGAGGACGTATGTTTTCGGGAACATTTCTTTAATGATCACATTTCACACAAAACAAACACAAAACACGAAGACAAGACATTAGCTCATGCACACCTTAACAGAACAGCATTTCATCTCATTATTTACAATCACAATGCACCATGGGATGTGTACCTAATTAGGCATCGCCATCTATTATCCAAAAGAGAGGATAGAATAATGCAACTGCTACATACTAACAAATTCTCTTTGGTAAAAGACCTAGTCAAAAGTATATTGTAAAATATATGTGAAAATTTTAAGGTATATTTCTGTTGAAGTTTAGTTTAAATAAATCTAGAAATCTAGTTTAAATAAATATAGCAGAACCTATTCATCAAAGCGCACTTATTAAATAGTAAATAATAGATATATTTTATTATACTTATTATATATTCTTTAATCTTTAATTTAAAATTTATTATTATATGCGAGTGATCCAATAATAAAGGTACAGAAGCAAAATTACATTGAAAATATGATTCTAGTAAATATGTAATGAATTTTACAAAAATTGTATACTTTTGTTTATATCTCAACTCAACTTCTGTAAATGATCAAATATTTGTCAAAGCAGGAAATTAGTTTGAAAATCCCTTAAGGGTACTGATGTTTTTCAAGCAGTTTGAAATATTCTACAAAATATGTTTCGCAAATTCTCCAAAATTTTTAAACACCATAACTTTCTTTAAAAGTCAGATTGAGCGAAAATCCCATAGAGTTCACCTTCTGAGCAATTGTCCTTCATGTGAGGTCCTTGATTTGCTTCTTTTCTTTCCCATGCCATCTTTCAAATCTGTTTGTCCATCTTTTTGGCATCAAACATTTGACTTCTTTTCGGCTTAAAATATTCGGTCCATAAATAATTGGCAATCTACGATGGATTTAACTCTAATTAGCGACTACGGCTTGCAAAATGTTTGCATATATTGCGATTAAATAAACCGTGTTAAACACTTGGCAATCTGCGATGGATTTGACACTGGTTAACTCCTACGGCTTGCAAAATTTCAGAACATTCTGAGATTAGATAAACCATGGTAAAACTTGTCAATCTACGAAAGATTTGACCAAATTTGACCAAACCTGATAAACCAAACCTGAGATTAGACAGAACCTAACTTGGCAATCTGTCTGCGATGGATTTGATACTGATTAAACACTACGGCTTGCAAAATGATGGATATTCTACAATTAGTTAAACCATGTTAAACACTTAGCAATCTGCGATGGATTTGATACTATTTAGCTACTATAGCTTGCAAAATTTAAATATATTCTGCGATTAAATAAACTATGGTAAACATTTAACAATCTGCGCTGGATTTGACATTGGTTAATTCCTACGGCTTACAAAATTTTGCATATTATGAGATTAGAGAAACCATGGTAAAACTTGTCAATCTACAATAGATTTGACACTGGTTAACTTCTACGCCTTGCAAAATTTTTGCCCAGTTTGCAATTAGATAAATTATGTATCTTTGTTTCCCGAAACATAGTTCGAATAAAATGTGTCTTCAATCTAACTTATTACATTCCTAAACGTATCTAGTGCTGTAGTCCCTACTAACGTTGCGCATGCGTATTTTGCATAACAGTTATCTCTCTTTATTATCGGGCAGCCACCGTAAATAGTACGGACTCTTATAATCAATTTTTCACCAGTTCGATACCAGAAAGGAGAAGCCGTGTGAATGAACTTAAAATTTTATAAAATGTATTTATAAATCGGTAATTAGCTTTAAAAATATTAAAATAACATAACATCAAATAAAAGTTTGACAAATTTCAAAACTCAAATTGTACCAGGAAACAAATGAAAAATCCATTACAAAATTCTGCACAAACAATGGCGAATTTCCTTATTTTGGCATTTCAGACAATGAAAATTACTAATTTCCTTTATTATAATTCTCAATTTAGTTTCAGACATCAACAAATTTTTAATCAGCATATTAATATACAAGTTTAATTTTTTTATATTACTAAATTTCCGAAAGATATCTCCGTTTTTATTTCTTTATTAAATAATCTTGTCATCGGTGGGGAACTAAAGAAATAAAATTCTTGAAAAGATGACCATAATTATTAGTTAAAGATTCCTTAACTTACAGATAAAAGTATATGATAAGTATATTAGAATCTAAAAAATAATGAACTTTAATCAAATGTAAGATTTAAAATTATTATTTTTCAGGACCTGTGAAGAGGGATGCAACATAACCATTTAAATCCATAATTGGTAATGAATTATAATTAATTAATTAATCTTTAATCGTAAGTTTTTAATACTATAAAGTAAAAATACATTGTAATGTTTTTATAATTCATATAATTTGTTATTTTTATAAATTTATTTACTTATTTAGCATCTAAGCTATTTACATTTTTTTTAAATAGCCTAGTTTTGTCCCCCTCCCTTTCCAGCCTATCAGCTCTTGGAGAGCTACCAAATCGAAAAGCCGCTACTGTTTACAAACATAGAATGATTAAAATGAAATAAAAATGTGTGAAAGTTTGGGCTTTTTTTTTTTTTTTTTTTTTGCTTTATTTTCTTGCTTCTGAAGATAAAAATGCACCAAATAAATCTTCTTAATTTAGTTCCACTTGGAAGTCCTTCGTACTCGAAAAAAAAAATCCTTCAGAGTTTCGGTATAAATAAAAACCGTGCAGCGACCCTAACTTGGCAAGTAATTAAGAAAATGATGCAATAATTGAATTCCACCCGTGGTCTCGCAGGTTAAGACATTGTACTGCCGACGAATATAAATTAGAGAAAGAAGATTATGGATCCTGTCATCTGGTTAGTCTCTTAACTAATATCATTCTATAATTAGTAGATCGATGTGTATACTTTAGCAATGAATTATTCGCTGACTCTACAGATTGTCCTGATTCATGAAAATTCGTAAGTAGACATGCAGTGATAGATTTCTGCATATTGTGGCTCCAGGCAGAGCATATACTACGAAGTAACTCTCTTTTAACAAATAGTCAAATTTTGTTTCAAATGTCGAGAAATTTTTAACTTAACCAACATATTAATAATTTATTTTATTTTCATTAATGCTGTGAAAATATGTATACTTTTATTTATTCATTTTCCAATATGTATATTGCCGCATTGAAAAGAGGCAGTCGACTTCCCATGTCCGAATGGTCATAGCACTGATCTCATAATCAAGAGATCGCAAGTTCGAATCCCGCTAGAGACAACGCGATTCACAGTTTGTGTAAATATTCAATTCCTTGATTTTATATTTCCCTCTACTTCATATTCCAGAAGATTCTGGACATTTCTTTAGTTTACCAGACAAGTGTTCTGGACTTTTCTTACTGTCTCCAGAAAAGTATTCTGAAACTTTCCCTGCTAGTATAAAAGCAGAAGATTTGTCAGTCTCTGTGTTCAGAGTCGAATTAATAAATTTGTTTAGTTCTACTTCTTGTGTGTGTCATTGCATTCCACACTAAAGTATCTACGTGGCAATATCATGCAAAAAAATAACTTATGTGATAACTTTAAAAAAAATGAACCATGAATATTAACTAAGGATTTGCTTACAAATCACAATATTCGATGACGTTAAATTATAATTAAATATCAAAATTAAAACAATTTTAACATGAAAAATTATTATTTTATAGGACCTGTCAAATCTAATTTAACGCAACCATTTAATAATTAATATTTCAATACATTATAAGAAGTAATTATATATACTTTAAGGATTTTACTGATTAACTGTTTGATGATGATTTAATTAATTACTGTAGACCTAATATTTTATGACACCAAAAATTTGTATTTTTGACAGATTTATTAAATCATTATTTGTTAGAATGTATATTTATATATTTCTCACCATAATATTTTTAAACGACTAGCTTATCCTTTCTTTCTTTAATTCAGGGGGCTTAGGCAGCTGCCTAGTCAGCTTAGTCTAAAATTCGCCACTGAAATTAAACCAAGTTGTATTAGAATCACTACCAACAGTAGCATTAACTGATGATAAGAAAACAAGTTAACTAAACTTAGATAGTTATTTAATAATTAATTATTTTAATTTGTAAGTGACTGGAAGTGAACAACGGAGCCCACTCACTTGTAAATAAATTCATTATTAAAAAGAAAAAATCGGCAATATAAAAAAATGCGTAGTTTTTTTTGTTTTTGTTTTTAGTTCGAATTCTAACCATAGTTTATTTCTTACAATATAATGTATTGCGCTTCGTTTCACGGCAAAGTGAATGTGCGTGCAGTGGTGCCAGTTTTACAGTGGACTATAAAGAAACGATACAATTTTTCGAGAAAGGTTATTTCCACAGCAATCCGTATTGATTAAAAGAATTTTCATATAACGAGCGCATCTAGAACATTTCCAGCTTAAAATATTTCTAAATTTGTAAAATTTTGAAATATTTGTAAATTTGTATGATAGAAAAAGAAAACAGAAATTATATGATAGCAGTGCAGGCAAATATGATAGAAAAAACTAGTAGGCATCCAGTTACAGGTAAAGTTAAGTTACATTAAGTTACAGATAATAAATGAAACCGTACGGATAATTATTAACTACTGTTATTTATAATTAAGTAACTTTTAAGTTATATATTTAAAGGAAAATATGTCAGATTAGTAAATACAGTACATGAAAGCAATTTGTTGATGGTGATTAAAATGGTGATTTGCATTTCTTACATCGAAAGCTGGGAAATTTCGATCGCCTGTAGCACAAATAAAAAATAATATCTTGGAAAAAATTTCAAAAGATTTTATTATAAACAAGACCTAAACCATTTCTCACTCTATTTTAAATTCGAAGGCCTCCGTTTACTTTGAAGTTTTATTGAGCAATTTTTGCATTCAAAGTGTTGTATACTGTGTAATTACTGCAATTGTTTACATAATAAAACCATCAATTAAAAAAATATATAATTATTATATCTTTATTTATTAACGTTATTTATTGTTTGTCTATCAAGCATTTCTTAAAACTATTAAGTATTGAGAATAAATTAATACAACATTTTTAACTGAAAAATTGTCATTTTCTCTTTTTGCATCCATGTAAAACAATTTTTTTTAATTCAAATTTTTATAAAATTATCTTCGAATTAGACAAGTTCCTCTGTGCATTTCCTAATGGACTATTTGTTTTAATCAACAGTCGAACTAAATTGTTCATCAAAATTTTTTTTAAAAATTAAAAATGCTGTGATGAGGTTTGTTGTTGTTGTGACTTAGAGCACTTTACAAGCCCGCTGACAGTTGAACCGAATAAGCGTCTCTTTTTCTTTTTTTTTCAGTAGCGCTAACTAGGGCCAAGAGTACGACTTAGCTACTCACGCGTCACAACCCTCTTTAGGGGGTTGATTTCATTCATGTATTTCATTCACTCATCCACAGATCTTAATTTAGACCTGAATCAGAGAACGATCACCTCTGAACCAGTACCCCCAGTGGTATTACTCTCGACATGGAGGACTTTGTGACCACGGCAGATTTATACGTGAGCCAGCCACCACACACACTGAGAGTCTTCGGCCGGCGGGGTTCGAACACGCAGGGGACTCGAATCCAACGCCCTACCAACCAGGTTATCCCGGTTTGATGAGGTTTAAAAAGTATAATTGGTTTGGCCAAATTCTAATTATGATGCGAAGACAGGAATTAAGGGGAATACGACCTTTGGTGGTGAAGTTGCCGCACAGTATAGTGTACACTTAGCATATCGTACTCAAAATGAGATAAACAAGGAAATCTGCAATCAAATGAGACAACAAACTAAAATCTACCTATTAAATTTATGACTGAATATCATTACAAATAACGTTGATGATAATTCCGTTTAATTTTCCCTTTCATATATACATCTAAATATAAATTTACACTTTTAACTTCCACAGAAAAGGCGAAAGCTTTTCTGTTATGATTTTTTTTAATATTTTATTGTTACTGTTTTTAACGTCAGTTAAATCAATCAGAAACACAATTTGTGAAAACAAGTAATGTTACTTTCCAATTTTTTTTTAAAGGCGAAAAATTTTAATGCATATTTAACATGTTATCAAATAAAGTTTTTTAATTCAATTTAAACAAATTATAAATAAAATGAGGTCTCGACTTCCGCACAAATTTCTTTTAACCATTCCTTTGAGGATGTTTCTTTTTTTAATTTATTTATCTCTCGCTTATTTTTGTAGATGGCAATGATCTTGTACTCGAAACATTTGATGCGTGGCAAAACGGAAATTTATTTCTTAATTCGATGCATTTAAAAAATTGTTCAAATTTTGATTAAAACGGAAGAATTCAGACGAGTTTTCAGTAGAAAATGGAATGATGATAATTTTATAGCTTCCAAAATTAAAGATAAATGAATTTATCATTTTGTTAAAGGGAATGGCAATGATAAAGAAAAAAGTAATGCAGTTATTCTTCAAGTACAATATAGTTCACTCAATATGAATAACAATGCTCATGATAAAAAATATTTTTATTTAGTGGTCTTTTTTGTGTAGTTTCATAGTACAATGAAGTTACTGAGAGTGTATATGGAATCAGTATCTCTTCTTATTTCTAAATTCAACCCAAAAATGTATTGGCGCTTTTTTAAAAATTTTTGGCGCTTTTTTCTAATTTAGATAAAAGCGCCAAATGATATATACCAACTGTCTAGATCACTGCATTTTGGATTTATCGTTTTCATATACAGGGTGGTTATAATTCAACTTTCCCTATGAAAAAAAAGCACCCTACAACGCAAACGGGTGAACGGATTGCAACGAAATTTGGTATGTAGACTATACACAAGATGCGCTCACAGAATTTCGAAAAAAAAAAAAAATTCAGTTCCAAAATGTGTACTAGAGGGCGCCTTTTCCGGAAAAACATTAATTTTAACACAATAAACGATCAAAACGGAATGGAGAAACAATATTAACATTTATTGACTAGTTTCTGATCACCTTCTCATCGAACCGCATTAAGTAAAGGTCAGGAAAAAATAACAGTACGCTGTTGGAGTTCAATTTGCAGAAACAAGAACAAATTAGGACGAAATTGCACAAGAGAAGTAGTTGTTAATCTTGTCCAGGATGATGTAGGGAAAGGTGCTCCATGTGAGCACCCTTATTCACCTGCAAAATTTCAAGTCGATAGGCAGTGTGTTCAACAACAGCAGATCGTAATTCATCAGTTGTGACACCTCGCACATGAAGCCTGATAGAGTTCTTTAAGTCATTTATAGTCGCAATATCATCATAACAAAATACCGTCATCATTACAGCCAGAAACATCAACATAAAACATGACAGTGTTATGTCGATGTGTCTTATGTTGTTTGTTTGTTATCCTAAATGTTTCTTATCCTAACCTGTTTTGCATAAAGCTTCATCTTCTTCGCAAGAATGCAAATCTCGACATTTTTTTCCTAGAATTGACAGCTTTTCCCGGTTTTATATAATATTACTCATAATTCTTCTTCTGGATTGTTAATATTGTTTCTGTATTATTGTGTTAAATTTATTTCATTTATTGTGTTAAATTTAATGTTCTTCGGGAAAAGGCGCCCTTTGGTGAAAATTTTAAAACTGATTTTTTTTCCCCCTCAATTCCGTGAGCGCATTTCATTTATAGCCTTTATATAAAATTTCGCTGCAATCTATTCATGCGCTTGCGTTGTAGGATGCTGTTTATAGGGGAAGTTTAATTATAACCACCCTGTATATACAAATGCAACCTCATCTTGTTCTCGTGCTCATTACAATAACCATAAGTTATTGCGAAAAACAGAAAAAAATTCTAAAATGGTCTTCTGATTCAGGAAAACATAAAGCATACATACAATAAAATGTGGAAAGAGAATTTTGTCGATACGATATATTTATTCTCTATTAACTTTAAAAAATGCATGGAAACTTTCTTTTAAGTGATATAATAAAAGTCAAGAGCTTGTACCAAAATGGTCATTTTAAATCTTTCTTTTGCTATTGAATCAGATTACTTATATCGCACGATAACAGCCTCTTGACTTCTCAAAATAAACACCAATTCCATTATTCAATGTTCTACCAAAACTTCGAAAGGTGGAGGTCTCAATGCCGTGCTACCATAAAGCAACATTTAGAGGAGGCCCCTGAGGGGACAGTATCAGGTACAACAATGCAAAGGTGACTCCACTTCTGGAAAATGAAGCGGGGACACCTGTTTGCTGAACGGATCAACCCAGGGGCCTAGATCTGGGTTTACGGGGTCGTAACTCACAGGGTGTAACCCCGGCAGACAACAGCCCAGCATCAGACTTCTGGTACAAAATACTGAGAAAACTACACACTGGTGCGGCTTTTTTTCCTTTTGTCCTGCTAACTCAATGGCGGAGTCGTTTCGAATTATTTCGTAGCTCGTAAAATTGAACCTTGTGTACCCTCTCTGTCTGTCTGCATGACAGCCGAGCGCATCTCGGGGGTGTACTATAAGGACCATAAAAGAAGGACGGTTTGAACAAGGTGCTGGCGGCTGTCATAAATATGCCAAAGGTAATGGGATCGTTCCGATCTGTTCGGTGTCAACTCCTTTTTAAGGATTGGTTCCAGTCCTTAGAAAGAGTTATGGAGGACTTGACTTTATTGCTTCTATAAAATGTCCAGTGTTGGAGTGAAGGGTAATTGAATTGTTCCCCAGCTTCAGATTCCTGTAAGACATTGACTAACAACTTCCGGTGAGATTCTGTTTTAAGAACCTTGTAACCTTATCTATACGTTAGTATATATAATAATATATAACGCATTGATAATCTTGACGTGTTTGTTGCTATGCTGTGCAATAAGTATTATAGGTAAATAGAGATCGGGTTTTGAGAAGCAAAACCTGATCGAATGTTCAGATGAACAGATCTCTTTTTACTTGGATAATGGATGAATAAGTTCCAACTTATAAAGTCGAAGAATTTTAAAACCAGACTCAAGATTGTTTAAAGAAATATTCCTCTGTTAAAAGACAGTTTTAATTGTATATCAGCAGATAAAGTTACGAGAATTGTCTTCTGTTGCCTGAGATTGCACGCAGAAGCATTTGAAAGTAACAGTTTGGCACCCATGTTGAAGAATTTGGAAATCTTCATGCTATTAGATTCTATATTTTCATCGAATATATTAAAAGCCAATAATTTGGTTACCGATTATGAAATATGTTTAAATTAATTGTATTTAACGAGAAATGCTTCATTTCCTTTCATCAATATAATATTCTGCTTCTGTTATCAAAGACAATTCACTGAAGCGACAGGAAAGAAGCTATGAAGTGTATTATTTGTCACCAGAACCAGATTAAACCTTTTAGGGGTGGGGTGGGGACCAAGCAATGCAATACTTGGGATTCCACCCCGCCTCTCCAAATTTTCAAAATCAATTCCTTTTTATTAATTTTAATTTAGCATTCATATAAGTCTTTTTAAATAGCAAATTTTGCGAAATTGAAATTGCAAAACATTTACTTGCAAATCTCTTTCTAAGAAGTTGATTTCGATATATCGTGTATAAAAAATATTCAAATGAAATTTAAAAGTAATTTTAAACAAAATAATAAATTTAAAAAAAAATTTCTGAACAGAATAATATTTAATAACAAGATTGGAATATATTTTTTTTAATTATAAAGAATCCTCTTTCAGGACTATAAGAAATCATAATATAAAACTTCCAAACTGTAATTAAAAAATTTGCAAAAATAGTTTTCCAAAATAAATTAAAGCAACATTTTATCTTCATTTTCATGAATTCAGTGGCACGACCTTTATATTTCAATAATGACGCAAAATTAAATAACATTCAAAATATTTGCTTATTTAATAATCTGAAGCTGCGTCCCATGCAATATTTTTGAATATGCTATTAATGTAATTAAAATGAATGAATATATTTTGACAGAAGTTTTTTAAAGAACTAATCGTTTTTCTATGAAATAAAGCCCTTTGTTTTAAATGAAATCTTTTTTGGCACATTAAGAGGCGTAAAAACACGTATTATAACAATCATAGATAAAGAGAACTATAATATTTTTTATGTACCGATTATGGAGCGCTTAAGCTATAATTTACATCTCTCGAATAATTATGCATCTATGAAATAATCATAAATTCCTTTTCTTTTAAAAAAAATTCAAGAGAATTTGGCATATATTTCCCAATTAATAAGAATTACTAAATAAGTTATTAATTTATAAACGCATATGAATATTTTTGATATAAGCTGAAATTAGGATAACGAAAATTAGTTTATCCTACGATTTTTAATCAGAGGAATATTTTTCGAATAAAGTGACTACGAATTTCATTATTCATATACTTTAATTATTTTTATACTTTCGAAATAAAATCACCGTAACAAGTTCACATATTGATGGCTTTCCTTCAATTTTAAATCATTTTTTCTAAATGTAATATTTTTTCAAAACTTCAATACCAATATTGTTGCATCATTATTTGAATACTTCATATAAGAAATCTTTTATTGGTCTTAAAAATCATAATTCGCGATATGTCAATTCCTAAAATTATACTACGGTTTTATTTCAATAAATTATAAAATTAAAGAGATGTTAATAAAATTAATTATATTTTTTTTTTGTGTCTAAATTTCAGATTTTAAAATCTATATAGAAAAAAGAATGAATTCTATATTTATTTATATACGTAGTTTACTGAATTCAGGAGAAAAATTCATTTTCGATAGCACATTACATTCAATGGTTTTTTACAGCGTACTAAAAATAGATCTAAACAAATGCATTCTTCTATGATAGAATAAAATCATACTATTGAAAAAAAAAAAAAAAACAGAAAAGGCAATTAAGAAAGTGGGTTCATGAACGTGAGATGTTAAAAATCGTATCAAAAAGGTAAAACGTCTTTCAAGTCAAATGAATAAAAAGGAAAATAAAGTGAAGGATATTAGTCAGAAAAATCAACAACAAAAAAGGCTGAGTTTAATAAAAAAAATGTGGAATTAATTGTTAGCGACTAATTAATTCCACAAAACAATTTATAAAAGCTCACATTAACAAAAACAATAATAAATTATTATAACGAACACAAAACGAAAAAAAAAAATGTCAAATTACAAATTAGGAGTTTTAAAGACTTAAGAAAAAAATAAAGTTTTAAAAGAATAAATTTAAAAAAACTTTCTGAAATTTTGAGACAGTGGAAAAAATTGTCAGTTTAAAAGTCTTAAAAAAAGAAAAAAAAATTAAAAACTCGATTATTTGCTCATTTATTGGACAGTTTTACATCCAGTCTGCTTAAAATTTGCAAAAGTCGTTTTTCTCAATTTTTTTTATAAAGAAAACATGTTTAAGTACATGACACCTTTTTTTATTATTATTGTTATTTCAGAACATTTCCCAGATCAACGTTTATCAGCCTCTCCAGAAGACAAAAAAGAGAGAGAGAGAGAAAGAGATTCTTTAATCTCCCATAAATCTCCTAAGTTCTAATTTTTACAACATTCAGAAGAGGGGAAAAAATAAAACAAAAAATCAACTAATAAACTCTTTGCAAACGACAACAAGAATCCGGAACTTTGCTTCACAAATTCATAATTCTTATAAACGCCAAACAATCGCTGGCAAAAAAAAAAAAAAAAAACCGTTTAAACGAGTTCAAAATCAGGAAATTGCTACTTAAGATCTTCAAAAAATGGTGAAAAAAATAAGAAATAACTTCCCAAAGCACCGATGTTGACGTAATATAAATTTAGAACTTTTTCACACAATGCTTACTTTCTCCCGCTCTTCTGTCGTCATGGCATGATACATCACGTGATGAATGGAACTCCTGTATAAACGGATTTTTCTCCGTCTCTCAGCAAGACTTTTACTGTCAGGCTGAGTTCTCGGCAAATAAGAAATGATGAAAAAGAACTCCCTTTTCTTTGTCGCCGTCCCTTAAGAAGTTCAGAAAATTACAACTTTTCAAACAAACTGGGATTATTATTAAGTATTTTTTGTAATTCAGTTTGATGTGTTCTCTTTCCTGTAGGTTCGGTTGTCGCTTTTGGAAGATATTTAACTTAGCTTGAAATGACAAGTTTTTATGTGAAAAAATTTTCAACCCTTTTTTTTTTAATGCGAAAGAAATAGTATTAACAAGATATTGGTTATTGTTTCTTTTTCACGGGAGTTCAAATTTGATACCAACGTAAGAAAGAAGTTTGAAAATATAGATGAAGAAATCAAATGAAGAGCAAGATAAATAAAGATCGCATTTTATTAGCTGCCACCTTGTGAAAGATAAATAATTTTATTTCGATTTGCCCATTAAACATTTTTTCTCATAGTCATTTTTATCAAAGTCAAAGTTAAAGAAGGTACTTTCATATCACATTTGTTTAATCAAAGAAAACGAGCGTAACAGCTTTAACTGGGATTTTTGGAAAACATTTTTTATTAATCTATGAATTGTGCTATGTCCAAAAATTCAACAGTGTTAGCCTGCAAATTATTCAATGTTTTCAAAATTTAAATTCGATGGTTTTTGAATTTATGACTTGTGAAATATAGTCAAAATATTCCACATAAAATATTATGGATTCTAAATATTTTCTAAAATTAATGATAAACTTCAATTAATTAAAAAACTACCATAAAAAACTCAGTTTGCAGTATATAAATGCAATACTAAATTAATGAAGCCCTGCATTTAATGCGATAATTTACTAACTTAAGGAATTTGACTATGTTCAAAGGCTTTTTTAAAAAATAATGATATATGAAGCATTTTTTTTCTTCTTATTTTCATATGGCATTTATGGAAAATTTAATATATCATAGAAAAATTATAATTTAAACTTTATTTAAACATTTGAGAGAACTTTAAAAAAATTTTTTGTAATAAATTGGACCTTGTATCAAACACGTCAATCAAAAACAAATATCCGGATTAATATTTGGTATATATTCATCGAAATACTTACTAGGAACAGAGCCAAACATCAGTTCTTTAAGTTCCAGAATTTTAATTGTATGAAACTAGGTAAGCAGAACGCATATTTAATAGGATACATTCAGATAAGTAAAAAAATTTCTACAAGATATATATTGTTCAGAAAAGGTGATTGTCTAAATAACTGATTAATAATAAGACAAATGAAATGAAAAAAATTAAATAATACACAATACTCAAGAAGCATTCTTTTTTGTGAAATTATTGAAGTGAATTTTTGAAACATTTTTCCCGCAGTGACTTCGAAGTATATTACCGTTAAAAAATAATTTTTTATACCATTTGAATAAACCAGCTTCTCAGTGATTCTGTTTTTCACTTCCAAGTAATTTTCTTCTCTAATTAAAATATATATATAAAATATTTTATATGTATTTTACAACGGTACTTTTAATTTTTGGATTTATACACATATGCAATACGACGTTCTTATATTGTCACAGAAAAAACAGAAACCCATTCGTGGATAGTACAGTGAAAATCCAATAATGGTTAAAGGAGCTTTATTTCTCATAAAAACTTGATACGCAGATAACAAAACAGCAGACAAAGCATAAATTAAACAGCACTTTCAGTAAGTAGCAGCACATAAGCAGCTAATTGCTACTAAACAACCGCAAAAGCACAAAACGTTGAGAGAAATCTCGCAAGAGCAGAGCAAAGCTACTAGAGTGACTACTCTCTCGACTTGCTTGCGACTAACTCCTCTCAGTTTTGTCACTTGCTTTTTTTTTATAGTTTCTGTGATAGAGCATCAAATGTTATAGAACAAACGCTGGAACTCGAACCCTAAATGGAACGATTATTAAGTGTCTCGAATATTCTGTCCAATTTTGTCACTCAATTCGCCAAATGGTCGCGAAAAGCGGAGTCATTGATACAGCATTCCAGTCAGCGTATTCGTTAGAACCATTCGTAAAACCCTCTTTTATACAAGACACTAACTGCGCAATGAAATAACACTGCAAATTCAAATCAATATATATTTGTACAATAGCATCGTTTTCGCTATTTTAACTAAAATTATATTTTTTTAAACATAAAACATTAAACATAAAAAATTAACATGTTATGATGTTTTAACCTACAGACCCGAATCTTCTTTAAATATTTTTATTAAACAGCCAAAGCGGGAATAATTGGCACTCATACAAAATCGATGTAAAGGCAGATGCATAACATCCTATAAAAATATTTGCGTTGTGTTCTTCCGATATCCAGATTCGTATTTGCTGTAGATTATTTACCCCAGAAATTATTAATTTTATAGAAACCCCATTAAGAAAATTGGCTCCTCTGTTAACAGAACGGCTGTTTTTTGTAGAAGAAACCTTTTAACTCATTGCAAACAAAAAAAAATCATATTTCCGCTTCTTCTCTCTAATATTGGAAAGCAAAAAAATGCATGTTTTGAATCCTTCTTCAAAACAGAAATACACTTGCTAATGGGGATCAATATTATTTTTCAAATAGATAAATAACGAGTTGATCGAAAGGTTGTTAAACTTCCAAGGATGATAAAAAAAAAAACTAGACTGGTACGTTTATTTTAGTTTGAATAAACATAAGGTTTTTTAAAAAAATAAAAGTTATCGTTAAAATCGATAACCTTTGTTTTTTAAGAAATGCATTTGAAACGGAATTCAGTTTTAATTAGATTTTTATTTTATATTCATCTCTATAAAAAAGTAGATGTTTCTATTCTTTTTTTAAATCACTTTTTAAAAAAATGAAAAGTTAGAACTATTTTTTTATAGCAAAATTTCGCTAAAAAACTCGTCATGTTATATAGATAACAATAATAATTTATATCTATTTGTTTAATATGTTATAAATATTCGCTAATATACTTCATTATTTTTTATTTCAAAACAGGCAAAAAAAATGAGTATCGTATTAGAAATACTATATATGTAACATTATTTTTGTTTGAAAGCAGAATGCAGATTTGAAGCATTGAGGAGACATTTCATATTTTTAAATTAATTTTAATATCCATTCCGGGAAAGCAATTTATTTACAAGCAGACGCAGCGCGCCACAAAAGCAAAAGTAAGAAAAAAGCAAAAAAGGCCGAAACTACTAGTATTATTATGTCACTAGTCTTATATAACATACTTATCCCTAGTCTTATATAACATAAGATTTCCGGCCAAGCGCTTGCGCCAATGGAATAATATGTTGACCTCTGTAATAGGGCAACGAAAGTATCATTTTCATTTTATACGTAATACTGATGGCGCATTATTTATACAAAGGGATTAATTAAACCGAAAGTGGAATTGGATCACGAAATAGAGAATATTTTTAGAATGAAGTTACTATGGGCTAAATTAAGATAAAATCTTGGAAACTAATTAAATTGAAATTAGTATTAAAATATCATTACATATATATATTTCTTATATACATTTATGCAAGATCATTTTTGTTTGCTTTCCAATACGCCCATTTGAGAGAGCGTGAACAAATTATACGTAAGAGTTTTAATAGAAATAAAACATTACCAATTTTTCCGGCGAACGTACTGATCGCCATGGGTGATTCATTTTAAATAGAAGTTATTTTATCAATAAATTTAATTCACTTGTATTTGAACAGCCAGACAAACATTCCTGTGAACAGATTTCATTCAAAATTTAATGGAAATCTACAGATTTAAGCCTGTAAGCCAAATACATACATTGTGTTCACAGACAGACAGACAAATAAACCTAATTTCAAGAAATGCTCTCTCTCTCTCTCTCCAAGGAGGTTTGAAACGTGGGGCAAAAGCATTCAAATAAGCGTCTAAATTCTTAAATCTTCAAAATAATATTCTACCATTTTAACTATCAGAAATTATTATTCTTTAACTGTCACTAAATATTAATGTAGTAAAATCGCTTATATCGATGACATAGCTTATCCAAAATGTCTTAAACTTTTTTTTCTATCTGATAGTGCATTTCCCAGAAATCCAAGTCAAACTCAGAAAAGCATGATAATCACTACCCAACTGGCAGACAGAAAACAACACTTCCAGAATCAATAGTCCATCCAGTTTATAATCCACCTGAAACTTTTCCCATCGTATTTTCTCGTTCTCAATTAGGTTCCAGGAACCGGCGAACATTTCGATCACGTTCTGCAGCAGCAGATTAAACACCGTTTAACATTTATCGCCAGAATTCACCTTCACCCCGTCCAGGGTTCAGATCCTTTAATTGCCATTTCATCACGGAACACCGGTGACACGGAATCAATTTCGGATTCCAGACGGCACTCGGATGAGTTCCACAAACAATACTTAAAACTGCCGGAGATCCATATCTGCTACGGGTGAGCGATTGTTCCTTCCAGCTTAATGGCGCTGGCATAGTGGCATACTGCGCCCTCCCAGACACTTTCGCGAAAGAGGTGTGTGTCATCGGGTTAGGATGCTTCAATGGTTCGATAGTGGGCAGAACGCTTTCCTTATACTGAGATTCATCGAATGCATTCTCTCAGAGAAGATCGTATAATCGCTGATTAAATTCTACCAATACATAAATGAAAATTACATTTAAGCATGTGAATTCTCCAATACATCAAGAATAAATAGAGTCTGGCACGTGAGCTTATTTTAAATCCTTGTATCGTATTTGTCTTGCAAAAATCAAAATTAAGGCTCAGATATTTGCAATGAAAGTGCAGAGATGATTAGAAAAATTTATAACATGTTCCGAACGCCATTTACTCGTTCGATTGGTGGAAGAAACGTACTTTGGGAAATTACATTTATTTAAGTATTTGCGTTTCTGTTTTACCGCGTTTATAAGCTTGAGCAAGTACAGACAGACTGAAGGTCACCCTTTGATAAAAAGGGTTACAAATTCGATGCATACTGACCCTTTAGATGTTTAATTTGTGTACCAAATTTCCTCTATCTAGCTTTATTTTTGTAGTTAACGCGTTAACCCTTAATGACCTAGAGTATCAATTTTGATACCAATCTTTTAAACCGAATGTTCACATTACTATTAGTTTTTTTTTATAGGTTGGCTGTACGTATTTTACTGTTGTATAATATTCTTTCCAACGAAATTAAAAAAAAAAAATCAAATTTTTCCTTCATCTAGACCCTCAAGCAAACACAGTAATATTAAAAATAAATCACTTTCGTAAATCAGGCTACTAAGGGTTAACCTATATACAGGCAATAAGCAGACATATACGAGGCCATTTAAAATTTGATAAAAGTTTACAGATTAGGTGTGAAGGCCACACCAAATTTCATGTTTTTAACGAATATTTAGGAGTTTTCTACTTTTTATAAAGCCGTTGTGTTTTAATTTCCATGTAATATTGCTTTCTCTGCTTATCAGTTTTACGTTTGGCCTCGGATTTTTTATTATTTCAAAAAATTATATTCTATTCTTAAATTTCAAATGTTAATATATTCCGTTTACCTATATCATAATTAATAAAGAATTCTAGTTTGTTTTTCAAATTTATTACTAGGTTGAATTTTTAGCGCAAAATATGATTAAAATTATTCAGTTAAATAAAAATTACATTTTGAAAATATTTAATTATTCTAACGAACACCTGTACGAATTCACGAACGCTTGCATTTCAAAATTCCATTGCAGCTGGAATTGAGTATATCGTTTTATCTGTAATTAATTTCTCGTATACAAAGAAAAAGCACTGTAATAGAAAAAAAATCGGCACGAGATTTTGGTGAATCTCCAAAATTCAGATTTTCCTGAATCCGAAAAACACCTTTTTGGAATAATGTATGTTATGTGAAATCAATAATTCAAAAATGCTTTGAACTAGATGAAAGAAAGTCGGTATATAAATGTTGAATTTGTTGATTAATTCTGAACAAAGTTCGTTTAGTGCAAATTTGTCTGTCCGGCTATCCATGTTCAAATGAACTCTATAACAACAAAGCGTAAAGAGTTGGACAAAATTTGACACACGGATTTAGCCTCTAAAAAGCAGACCCACATCAAATTTTGTGCAAAATCCTTCAAGGGGCCGACCACCTGTCAGTTTGTATATTTGCATGCATGCAAACGCGATAATTCAAAAACGCAGTTACCTAAGCATATGAAATTTGGTTCATAGTTTATCATATAAATCCTTTCCAAATTGCGAAAGAAATCTATCAAATTGTTGACCGTCTTCTTGTATACAGGCGAACACCTCGCCACCACTGAACGAAGAAGTAGCGAAAGGATTTGTTGTGGCCGACTGCTGTCTTTAACATAAATCATCCATAACACCGGTCGATCCACTGACATTCTCTTCAAGGCGGTTGGCCCCAGTCACAAAGTGACCAATTTCTGACCCTCCTCCTCGTCTTCCAATACACATATTATCCTATTAAACAAGGAGCAAGCCACCATTTTCAGAAAATGTCCTCAAAATTATCAATATTCTTCCAAATTCTCGTTCCACAACAAAAGAAATCCAAACACTTTAAAATTTCCAAATAGCTTGTAAAAAACTGACAATTTTTAACATCATGTCCTCCAATGGTTGACAGTCTATCGGCTTGTATACGATGCTGTGCCTTCAGTTGAAGCTATGTCAGATTTCGGTTTCAAATAGGGAAAAAGTACATATTCAATTTTCTTGTGAATTAACCCTAAGACAGAGATTCAACCACCACCAAAAAAATCGCCAGAGACCGCACTATAGATTCGGGATAAATACTAAATTCACTCCAACGGCCTATATTTCGTAATTATTGTTTACCAATGCATCCGTGGCTTTAATCTAGGTCCACAATTCTATTCATGGGGGAAAGGGATAGAGGGACTTTTTTTTTTTATCTACACAATCTGCGAGAAAGCTTGAGGAGACTAGTCTCGCTGGTTTCTTCATCGGAAGGAAGTCACTAGTAGAAAAAGTTTTCAAGTCTGATCTAAACCTGTCTCAAGTTAGGAAACAAATCTCCATCGCGGTTCTCCCACGGCTCTTGGCAAGAGATATTAAGCAATTCAGTGGATTTCAGAAACGGAAACTTCTCTTTCCACTTGAGTGTCACACGAGGAAACAGTATCCTGGGAACACGCAGATCGGGGCACGCGATCTTTCTCGTAGCGGCGGAATAAAAAGTTACCGACGATTAAGATTCATTTAGACAGCGGAACTGCAATTTTCATTCGAATGCGGAGGAAGTCGAGAATTATGTTACAACTTTTTTTTATCCCTCTTCCACACATTACTGAATTTTCCTTAGGTTACGTCGACTAGAAACTATGCTCCGATTTCATAGAATCTGAAAATTTCAACCTTTGCACTCTCTCGTATACCACATCTGCAAAGAATATTGTTTGTTTTCGGATACCGAGACTAGAACTTTTCGGCAATTATACTTCGCTTAAGGGTGGTATCTGGGAAGATGCGCACGAAAATTCTAAATTCACAAAATGTAATCGTCATCTCTGAACCATTCCCTCCCCCTATTCCAATTTCACCACAATGGCGCAGAAGAAGGGTAAGGGGGAAAATATAAACGTATGCGTACTAATCTTAGGAAAAGTCATGAAGACAAAAAATTAGAATGCTTTAAAATTAATTATCATTTTTTTAAAAATTAAATATGACAAGGAGACGAAAAAATGACACGAGGCATATATTTTTATTTAACACTAGGTTTACGTGTATTTCTTATATGCCTATCTCTATGACATGCATCAATTGGACGTGTGAACGACAACATATATTTAAAGAAAAAAACAACCACTTAGAAAGCAATATAATTTTACTGTATAAGTAAAAGATAAAAATATGAGATCTATTTATAGAAAGTTTTTATTATTTAAAAATTTTAGTATACATTATTTCAATATTTTACATTCATTTCCCTCTTCTTTTACGCAAATACTCAATTGTGTTTGTACACTTTCCGCAAACAATCTTTTCACATATTTTACAAGTGTTATTGTTTTTGTTTCCTTTACAAAAGCCAATTTGTAAAAGACCCTTGCGTTCTTGCAAAGTACTAGGTGACGGGAAATTATAAATGATATTTTTTTTCTTATTTCCTTCTGCAAGTTTATTGGACAGCTGAAATGGAAACTCCTTTAGGATAGTTTTGATGTAGTACGTTCTTGTATAATATCTATGCGTTTATTGCCACTAAATCTAAAATGCCGAAAAACAGCTGGAGAGGCGATCGAAAAGATGCTGTCTTGATGGTAATATCTGAGCGCCGTTTGGTATACTGACTCCAAAATTTGTCTCATTGTAATATGCTATTGTTTTCGGGATATATTTGTTATTGTCTTTAAACATTAAGTTTACGACCGTGGCAAATTGATACACATTATTAAAAATAGATATAAAACATAGAGAATTACAATATTTCAATACGTTTGAAGAAAATAGATATCATTATATATTTACCGCATTCAACGTATAAAAGTCAGCGCAAGAGATAAAATAAAAATGCGAATTTTGTTTGCAATTTTCCTTAAAATATTTGAAATGTGTCAAAAGGACTTTTTTTATAAACTTAGTGTTTACCAAAGAAGATGACTTGGGTCGATTAAGTTATAGCATTTTTTTTTTTTTTTACACATTTACAATAGCGCTTTACCAACAAGAGAATGATGGTGGATATATAGCTTTCAAATCCGCTACCCTTCCATGAGCTTATACTAATAATTTCTGCTTTACAGCATAGTAAATTGAGGTCAGTCTAGTTATATTGACGTCCCGTTTTAAAGCTACACTAGGGCTATTTTGGGACGGACCTCGTCATTTTGAACCTCGTCATATGAAGATAACGGCATAGATCTCTCCAGCCCGTCACCAAATTTTCGCACCACATCAACGAGAGGAAATGACAGGATTTTGCATGCAGCAAGTTGCATGCAAGTTGAAACTCAATATCAAGATGAGTGATCTCGTGCTAATTAGTCTCCTTTCTGTATTATAACAAATTTGTAATAACAAATGCAAACTTATTATTATCATAAATTTGAGAGCAGATATTTGCGAATATTCTGTTAACTTTCACTTTCCTCCTCTTTTACTGACTCCTTGACCATTTAGCACTTGGATGTTTATTTTCAAAGTATCCATGACCGTTCTTGCATTAAGGCTGCAGTTGCCTCCTGAAATTACTTAAAAACTCTCATTTCCATTTTCAGTCGTATTTATTTATCTTTCTGACATTCGGAGGTGAACAACTTACCGAAAGGAAGAAAAAATAATAACAATAAAAGGCTAAAATAAAAAAGAGAAAATGAAGCAACTAGTAGGCGAGAATCAGGCTAAGCACTTGATTCGAAAGCATAAAAAAGCATCTGTTTTCCAAACTTAATGACATATTGAAAGATAAAAAAGGTGTTTTATCTCTTGTACCAAGCGACACTTGGGCTCTGATATTAGAATCTCTAGTTTGGCTCATCGTTGTTTGATATTTTCTTTTCGTCCCTCCCATCAAAAACTCATCTCCGTTGTCTTAATTCGTTCTTCCTTGTCAGCCCCAACCCCCCTCTTTTTTTCAGTTTCGCTTTCATAATGTCTCGACGATATCAGATGTTAAATACATATTCGTTTTTCTTTTATTAAAAACAAGTCGAACCCATAAACATATGTTCATAATTTCCTAATATTTAATTCAATCAAATGCTATTAAAATATTTGGGTTACTTAAAAGTAAAGTTGTTATTTTGAAAATTGTAATTAAATCGTATTTTCTTAAAATATGTTGTTTTGAAGCAATGCATGCACCGCCTGGAGTGGCGCATCATTTTGGCATTTCTTGACTTCAACAGTTTTTAAAAAGTACTTACAAATTTTAAAAGCAAAATTGATTTTTTTTTAAAAATAAATATTTCATAATTTTTCTGGGGGGGGATCTGTTTATATATATATTCATATTTTTTTACTTCCCGTGGTAAAAAAAAAAATGCCTTGTATTCACTGAATAAAAAGGCATGTAACTAGCTTTCCGAGATTAAAGTAGTAGTTAAATAAGTAGCGCAATCAAGGAGAGGAAAAAAAGAAATTCGGGAACAATAGTACACTGGTGTGCAAAACTTAAGCAACAGGTATGTTTTTTGCCATAACTTCACGAGAAATCATGGGAGAGACATGAAGTTCAGAAATGAGATACAGCATTTTGTTCTGAAAGAATGACGAAAGCATAGTTGTGAAGAAATGAATACAATGCATACAGTATGGAATCAAACAAACAAAAAAAAAGGCTTTATTGAACTCATAGTATCGTTACACATGATTGTCTGTCCAAGAGGAAGAACAGCAAGCAGATGTTCCTTAGTATGGGATATGCCCTCCCCTTACTGCAATGGTTGCTTCGCACCGTCTCCCCATACTCAGCACCAGATTGTCCAACAGTTCTTGAGGTAAAAGTGCCCATTCCTCAATCAGCATCTGTTTAAGTTGTTGGGTGTTCCCAGGAGGATGTAATCGTGCCACAAGGCGTCTCCCCAAAGTATCCCACAAATGTTCTATCGGATTTAAATCAGGGGAGCACGCCGGCCAATCCATTCGAGTGATATCTTCACTTTCCAGGAGCTCCTCAACAGCATGAGTCCTGTGTGGCCGCGCATTGTCCTCCATAAAAACGAAGTCTGATCCAATGGCACCTCGGAACAGACGCACATGGGGAAGGATCACCTCCTGACAATAGCGATCTCCAGTTACAGAACCTCTATCGAAAACGTGGAGCTCAGTCCGCCCATTCATCATAATGCCTCCCCAGACGACAACTCCAGGACCACCGAAACGGTCTCTTTCCGTGATGTTACAAGCGATTCCCAACGCCAGTTGATTTGGAGAGAGGTCGGGACACGGTTTCATCCCAGTAACATCACGGAAAGAGACCGTTTCGGTGGTCCTGGAGTTCTCGTCTGGGGAGGCATTATGATGAACGGGCGGACTGAGCTCCACGTTTTCGATAGAAGTTCTGTAACTGGAGATCGCTATTGTCAGGAGGTGATCCTTCCCCATGTGCGTCTGTTCCGAGGTGCCATTGGATCAGACTTCGTTTTTATGGAGGACAATGCGCGGCCACACAGGACTCATGCTGTTGAGGAGCTCCTGGAAAGTGAAGATATCACTCGAATGGATTGGCCGGCGTGCTCCCCTGATTTAAATCCGATAGAACATTTGTGGGATACTTTGGGGAGACGCCTTGTGGCACGATTACATCCTCCTGGGAACACCCAACAACTTAAACAGATGCTGATTGAGGAATGGGCACTTTTACCTCAAGAACTGTTGGACAATCTGGTGCTGAGTATGGGGAGACGGTGCGAAGCAACCATTGCAGTAAGGGGAGGGCATATCCCATACTAAGGAACATCTGCTTGCTGTTCTTCCTCTTGGACAGACAATCATGTGTAACGATACTATGAGTTCAATAAAGCCTTTTTTTTTTTGTTTGATTCCATACTGTATGCATTGCGCAAATATGCTTTCGTCATTCTTTCAGAACAAAATGCTGTATCTCATTTCTGAATTTCATGTCTCTCAGATGATTTCTCGTGAAGTTATGGCAAAAAACATATCTGTTGCTTAAGTTTTGCACACCAGTGTAGTTTAATTAGCATACTAATTCGGTTGCGTTTCAGTAAACATATAGCGAGGATGGTTCAGTTCAATTATATCAACGCCCTTTTTTAACCCTTTAAAGGGCCATTTTTTTCTAGTCATATTATGTTAAAATATTTTTAGGCTTGAAATTAGAATAAGAAAAGGTATTCATTTAACTTATTAGATAAATTTAATTTGATTATTTAATTATTTTGGTTAATTAATAATTAAGTAACACATCAAGACACATCATTTTGATTGAGATAAAGAACTGAAGCATCCAAATTTCTGTCTTTCTAAAAAAATTTGTCAGAACTTATGCCATCCTACAAAAATTTTATACAAAGATTGATAAATTTGGTGGGAAGCATACTTCCCACGGCCCTAGAAAGGGTTAAAACCACACTAGGGCTATTTTAGGACGGACCTCGTAATTCTGAACCATAATCCGATGACTAGGGCAACACCTGAGCTGGCATCCCTTCTCCAAACTTCCGCACCACACCTGCTGAAATCCTCTGGTTCCGAAGGCGGGATCTTACCACCAGATCACCACAGCCCCATAGCGAGGGTAAGTGATAATATGTCTAAAAAAATCAGTTATTATCAAAGGTTTAGCAAAAGTAAACTGCCCCCAAGACATTATTTTTTTTTTACCATCTCATGCCATTTCCTTTTAGATAAAAAGATAAAAGGACTAATTTTTTTTGTCCCCCATAGAGCCCCCGAAATCTGGCAGCCGGTGTACCTATTATGCCTTGCTACTCCGATCCTTATACCACTGCGTTGCGGATTGTTATTTCACTTTTTAACGCAGAAAGGAAAGAAGAAGAAATACAAAGTCCTGGACGTCATTTACTTCAGCTATATTACACCATCAGGTACACTCACCAAAATCCCTAACAATCATTTGAACAACTAATAAAAAAAAGTGCAATAAACATTTTCTTATTCCAACATTGCAAAGGCCAATTACCAATACAGATTAACTATCGGCTGCTCTTTTATTGAAGGAGGGATTGCAATCCAACAGAATAAAAGTTGTAAAATTCCCTCTTTATGGCAAAGATGAAACTCAAGTAGGTCTCGCCTTACACAGACAACACAAAAGAATCAGGAACTGACTGGCTGGTTGGTGGGGGGATGTTTTCGCAAGAAAATCACTTGCTGTTCTTTTCATTTATTTGATCTGTTCGACCCACTTGCTGTTTCGTTGGGGAGGGATCAAAGGTTAAAGGGGCCCCAGACAGGTTACTTGGATGAGTTTTAGCATCGTTTTACTTGGTTCTTTTGTTCCTTGCCGATTCCATTGAACAAAAGCTGAGGGATGCATGTCCGCCGAAAGTCTTTCTGGAGGGGCTGGTGGCTAGTAATTTAAGCCCCTCTTCGATCTACCAGAATAAATAGTTTCGTCTGGGTTAAAACTTTTGCCCTCCTGTCGCTGGCTTTACGGAAGCGAGATGGATGGTATTTCGTCACGCTGATTTCTTGTTGCCACACTTTTTTTTTTCCTCCCTCCCTCTTGTGAAAGGTAATGTGTGTGATGTATGGATTTGTTGTGCCTCTGGCGTCAAGTTTGAAAGTGATTTATTTGTTCTGGGTCTGTAACTGGAGAGACGAAATGTCCTGACACGAAATTTTTACCATTTGATGGAATTTTCCTTCTTTCGGATTTGTTCGGTTTTATCCGAGGAGTTATTTAGGGGCTCAGCGACAACATAATGTCATTAATCAGAACGTAAACGTCAACAAGTCAAAATAAAGAATATAAAATGATCAAACCTTTTTACTTCATTGCACATTCAACAAGATAGCAATTCTTTGAAATATATGCGACATTTATATCTCTGCAAAATATAATGATGTCAGTTCAAGAGATGTCATAATCACGTGACAAACTTACTTCTGCTCTCCATTGTGCTGTACGTTTCTGACTGTCCACATTTTCTCATGGTGTATGGCTATAATTTCCGATATTTAATTCTTCTTACATGTTCATGAAATGTCTCCATATTGTCAATTAAGAATGGAAAAGAAATAAATGTGATTTAAATAAGTTAATCACTACGTGAAGCAAATGTGTCTCACAGATAACGTATTCATTCGGGTCATATGAATCACATATGTTTCACGTGAAATCTCTAGCTTTTTTTATCCATAGTTCAGTGACGATTCGTACCGGCCATATAAATGTCTAATAACTGTTAAAATATGGCCTATATAGTTAACTGTTTGAACTTATTTTACGTCACTTTTTCAAAATCAATGACTTATCGCCATCATGTGGTCTATTTGATGACAATTATCTGAATTCGAACTCGTATTCATGCTCGGAATTCTGGAATTCATCACCCTCACTATTACATCGTCCATTAATTTTTGGAAACTATTTTCCTTTCTCATAACTCTACCCACATTTCTTTTCAAAAACTATAAAAAAATTATATTTTGGTCTAGAATCGGTGTTATGAACAGTCTTAAACTATATTACTTTGCTCTTTATTATGCAACTAAAAGAATAAAATTGAGAACAAGCTATAATTGGAACATTCGTATCTCGCATCAAGCATTTCTTCCTGTCTATTTAATTGTCTTGACTTGAAAGGATGTGCGAGACAATACTTCATGTGCAGAAAACCTCATTTTTGACAGCTTCGCCAAAAAATAATTTTGTCAGTAATTATTATGCCAGTTTTTTTTTATTATTTATTTATTTTGCATATTTAAGAAATTCGCTTGTTTTCCTTTACAGACGATATTTTACGCATTTTTTATATGTGGCAATTAACCTATTAAGAAACTATTTTAAGGCATTTTACTATTTTGCACACGAAAAACAGATGGAAGAAGTTCAGTAATAGTATATATATATATTTTTTTAATTAATTCAATTTCAAGATATTGTTCAATCACTATGCGTTAAATCCCGCAGAGTCCAAACAAAATATCAAACCAGTTTTGAGCATATAGCAAAAACGAACCAGGTGATTAAAATCTAATATCATATTAACACCAAAATTATAAATTAGTACCAAATTTTTGAAAAAAAATCCTTCAATTATATACGTTCATATGTATTATTCAGAAACAAAATGAATAGAATAAATCAAATTTCATATGCTGCTACAGCACCGGATTTGTTGATCTCTTGTAAGATGTGAATTAAATTTGACCTCATATTGATTACATATCTTTCTGTTGATTTTTATATATGTGAAAGCTTTTTAAGCCCCTAATAGACCCTAAAGCAAGATAAATCTCAAAGTCTTTTTTTCCCTCACCAACGTCCAAAATAAGATATTTTTATCGGATTTAATTTAATCATTAAATAAGCAGTTTTAAAGCAGCACATTTTGACAATCTAAATAACACAAAATTAAATAGCGGATCACTGTCAGAGACCTGGTTTCAATATATTAAGTATAAAAAAATTTAAATTTAAAAATAATTAGGGTTATTTTATATTAAATATTGAATTAAATATTGAACCATATATTAAATTAATATATAGTTTAAAAAATTGTTAAACATTTTAGTACAGTTTAAATACAATTTTATTATAGGATCGAATATTCTTTTTATATTATCAAACAACATAATTTAAAATTTAAAAAGAATAGCTAATTAGGAAAATTGTTCGAATTATGTTCAAAAATTTAAGCGATATGCTCTTTTAATTTGAAAAAATTCCAATGCAAGATCTTTGTGAAATCAATTAAAGTACAAAATTAAATTATTCTGAAAATTCCATGAAAGCATTGCGAGGCCTCGGGTCTCTCTAAAGCTATGGGATTTCCTATGCAATTGTTACTTTATCTATTTAATAATCGACCCTTACCTATAACTCAGAAACATTATACAATAGATAAATGAAATTTAGTGTGTGATCTTTGTATTGAAATCATGTGCCAATTTTGCATCCAATCCGCTAAGAGAACGTAGTGTATGCGAGAAAGATGTACAAAAATTTCACGCAAGTAGTTAAGCAGATAATGACTACGAAATATTTTCAGTTAACTGCCTTTCTTGCAAAAATAGTTTCAGAGAAAATTCTTTCATTGAATTGCAAAAGTCTTCCGAAGTAGCCAATATTCGCCCAATGGCATGAAGTCAGCACAAGCGAAATGCTGATGCCCCGGACACTGTCGGGACAAGCCATGAATATGCTCATGTTATTTCTTGAAATAAAGGGGCGGAAAAATAATGCCATATTCCGAGCGCTATCGATATTTACTAAACCTCGGGAAGCAATTGTAGGCGAAAAGATATGCTTAGAGAACCTGCTACTCTCATTACGTCACTGTCTTCATTGGGGAATAATTTAAAACGTAAAAGGCATTTCATTTATTTGAACATTTTGATGACTCTCTTTCAGGATACAAGGGGCTGATACAAATGGTATAGATATACAAATAGGCATATAATTTACCCAATAATACCTTTTAACAAAAAGAATAAATTAAAATACAATTGCAGATATTTTCTAAACAAAATGTAAACACTTTCTATTAAACTGAGCAATGTTTTAATTGTTTCAAAACAAGCCTCAAGCCAAAATCGCCTTTAATGCCTTAGCCGTAGTACCAGAAGTTATAAATGCATCGAATAAGTTCTTTTTTCAAAAAATTAAATCACTAATACGCAATAATTCGATGGAAAAATTACACAGTGTCGACTAATACTTCAAATAAAGATTATTAGCTGATCTATTGAACTGTATATTTTCGAAATAGAAGACCTAATGTCATAAAATGATAAAACAAATGCTAATGATAAAACAAATTAGTTAAGGTTCTTGGTACTCTAAAATGAAGAGCATAGTAAAATAGAACCCCCTTTTTTGCATTATATTCAGTTGTTATTTTTTCTTTTAATCTAAAATTGTTTTTGTATTAATTGATTGCAAGAAGCTTGGAGCAAAGACTCAACATATTTTAGGGAAAGATAGGGGGAATTTTAGGGAAAAATAAGAGAAATGCTGGGGGAAATAGGAAAAATTTTACTCTAAAATAAGAAAAAATTGTGAAAATTTTAGGAAAAAATAGGAAAATTGCTGGGGAAAATGGGGAGAAATTTCATCGAAGGCAACAGTGTTGTTGGACTGGTGCCTATTACGGATCCAAACCTCCTCGTGTCAGTTTGGAACAGTCTTTCAGATGAGTTCTGTATATACAACCACAATTTCAAATTACAAGATTCGTCCTAAAATAACTCTTGTAATACTTTAAAATATATCGCTAAATTGACTGCAGAGCAATCATTAAATGCACATGCAATGTTTTTCTCAAATCTTAATGGTACAATTTAGATCAATAAACAATCTTCAAACATTTGTCTCATTTTTATGGTTTCAAAATGCAGTGAAAAGACGGTTAATGTGTTCAAGAGAGCTGCTTCTTTCTATTCAAGGATTATATGCAATTTGAAGCAAATCTTCAATTTGGGTTTTTAAAAAACATGCTAAATTTCATTCAGCAAAAAGACAGATGGTTTGATTTGTATTGTTGTACATACATAGAATTAGATACGGAGTCATAATACTTCCAAACTCAAGATAATCTAAAACCTCGAAATTCATCAACATTTCGATAGGCAATTGCCAACGTATTGGCTATATATAAATATCTCATATACAGGAAGAATTTAAAAATGGAACTTTTATTATCAACTTTGCTCTAAGAAACAAGTATTTATAAAATATAACTGAATTGAATTGAAATTGAAATGCCAATAATTTCTCACACACAGAATATGATACAGTCTGTTTCGAAACTGCAACTAATTAAATCTCATTTTTTTTAAAGTTGGATGGTTAGTGGTCTGTTTTAATGGCACAAGAGCCAGGAAAGCGCCAGACGTTAGCACATTTTTAAGAAAAGACAGCAGTTTTTTGATAAATCATCAAATCATAATTTTCCGCTGTAATTTAGAATATTTAAAGTGAAAAATGACTGCAAGTTTATGATAATAATTCATCTGAAAATAAATGAGTTATTATATGTTTGGAACTGAATGCATAACAATAAAATGTTGACATAACACATTTAAAGGATTCCACGAAATTTATTTTCTTCTTTCTTGTACATTCTAAACGTTATCTAAACAATTTATAAATAGATTAATAAAAAACATTAGAAAAATCTTATAAAGTAAAAATGAATGTTTAATAAATGACTCGTATTATAAATTGAAAAAAAAAATCACAACTTCTAAAAACAACAATTCTTACCCTTGTAGCTTTGTAAATTACATATTCTTTTGAAATTACATTATTCAAAGTAAACTTTATTCTATAAAAATGATTGCTTACCTTTGTTAGAATCGAACCCTTTTGGTATTTTTTTTTTCTTTTCTGGTGAATGTTAAAAAAAATTTTCAATCGTGTTTCAAATGCCAAATAAAAACTTGCTGCCTTTACTCCAAGTTGGTTTATTTAGAATAAAATAAGTGTATTATCTTCCCCCTCCTTTTAATTGATGAATTAGTTTTTAAACTGAATGCGCATAAATTCGTTTTATCTCAAATATCATAAACATGCTTGATTTAACAATCACCCATTCCATTCTTGTTTTCAAAACCTGCTTTTACCAGTTAGGACATTTAAAATATTAGTTGCATTCTGAAGAATCCTTGTGTTTATTTTAAGAGCCAAGTCAAAAAATTTTTATCCCTCTTAAACAATCCAGTACTATTGAAGATTCACAGTGTACATGGAACTGGAACACGTTTTGTTTATCACAGTCCCAAGATCATTTTGATACGCCATGGAAGTTTTTGAAGTGGAATCACAGATGAAGTGATAATCTGATCATAAGTTGAAATAACGCGATTTGTTTCCTTAATCGCACTCCAGTAACTTTCAAACAAAAAGATAATCTACCTAAATAAGATTATTTTTAAAAAAATTTTATTATTATTATTTCATGTTTGGTTTCACATTTCGATAAATTTTTAATTACATCATTATGATAACTATTTATTTTTTATTTTACCAACTTTATAAAAATATACATATTTTTTTATTTTCTTAATATGCGCATCACAAAGAAAATAACAAATTTTTTTTGAAAATTAAGCATATTATTAGTTATGATTCCTCGCTTATAACTAAAAACATTTAATAATTATAATAAATCATAAGGATATAACAAACTTCAAATAAAATTTTTATTTTACAAAAATTTTCAAGAGGAATATAACATAACTAATTGAATAATTAATAATTCGATATATCATTTAAAAATAATTAATTATGCATTGACTTTTTATTAATGATTTAAATATTTTAATGCAAAAACATAACACGAAGTATAAAACACTCAGAAGGTTGCGTATTCATATCACGTCCGGGTCACCATTGTAGGTCTTTGGTTAACCATTCAGACGAGACGAACTAAACTCAGCTAACTACCTTTATTTACAATCAACATTTATATATACAATATAAATAATTTAAAATGGTGATAACACACAAAATATGAAACAATGCGATTTTGTTACAAATAGTGGTAAGAATATTGTGCATTAAAAATAGTAATAAGAATGTTGTGCATTAAAAATAGTGGTAAGAATGTTGTGCATTAAGTATAGTGGTAAGAATTTTTTGCAATAAAAATGGTGGTAAGAATGCTGTATAGGCACAAACGTAATAGACCTAGTATTTAATAGTTCATAGAATTTATATTTTTTACGAATTCATTAATTTGACAATTAAGCTCAGCTTTTTTAAAAATCAGCATGTCTGTGAACTCCCCCCTCCCGTTCTTAATCTAGCAGTCTTAAGCGACCGTCTACTCTGACTAATCGGAAATCCGCAGCCATTCCTTGCGACTGAATGTCAAACACTTGATTTTGGAAGACAGCTATCGATTGCTTTCTCTTTCAAGGCGTGATATGTTTTCAAAGAATGCAAACAACACCTCTTTGCCAAAAAGTCAGAAAGAAGGGGGGAGGGAGTAGAAGAAGTTTAGAATTCAGACAAAAAAAAAACTTCTGGGTATAAAAAAAATAAGAAAATAAATAAAACGTGCAGAGAACGAAAGCAAGAAAAAATGGAAAAAAAATTATCGTGTTCTTCATCCATTATCCTCCCCCCCCCCCCCTCTCTCTTACCACTTCGGTTGCACTTTCGCTGTTTACACTCTCGTCTGACGAGCGTAACTGGGTCTTCCAAGCAGACGATTTCTTACTATCGAGGTCATGGTGAAGAGATGCTTTCAGGGGTGAGGAAAGGGTAGATAATACATCGTCTGACGAGGCGAACATAAATCTCAGAGAAGAGAAATCGCTCCGCCCTCGGCAAACCCATCGACTTCTTCAAGATTTCGAATAAGTATTAAAAAAAAAAGCCTTGGTTTCCAAACACCACAATTTCAAAATATTTCGGACCGTTCAAGGATTTTTAGTAGCTTAACAGATGGTGTTTATTGACAATTTATTGTTCCCGTAAAGTCCTTGATGACCACTTCATTTCATGATTGTACCGCTCAAACACCTGTTGCTCAATAAATATTAATTCTTTTTCACACTATTATTAATTGTTGCATGAGACGACTGCATCCAGTTATTATCCTCAATTACTTGGTGATGTAAAATGATTGTACTGCTATGATAAAATTCCAGATTTTTCCTTGTTGTATTGTGTACTTTTCAATTAAAAAAACCTAGTTTCGCAGGTGATGTGCAATTTTAATTATAGGTTTTAATATCTACCGAGACTGATCCACTTTGTAAAGACCTTGGTGAGCTTTCGGGGGGAGGGGGTCATTCTGACTGGTATTAGCCCTGCCAACATTATAATCTTGTGCCCCTGTTCAAAAAGCAAATTGCAGTATAACTGGAAATAAAGGCGTTTAAAATTTGCTTGGACATTGGACAACTACTTTCCGATTGTTAGCTTATTTCGGGGGGGGGGAGGTACTTTGCTTTGGGTTTAAAGTTTACTTTTGAGTTCTGGTTTTTATGGTAGACTTACGTTGTGAAGACATTAAGGATTGATAAAGAATGCTAATGCACTTTTTAAGCAGTGTTTACATTAAGCCAATATTTTTAGGGCAATAAGATTACGCATGCGCAAAAAAAGGAAAACGCTGTCCGAAAAATGGTAAATATTGGATTCAAATAATTCACTCAGATCGAGATGGTGTATCTTAGGTGTATTTCTTAAGCAGCACTTAGTTTAGAACAGTATTGTTATGCCAGTAGAATCGCGCATGCGCAGGAAGAGAAGAACATAATTCGAACAATGGCAAAGACTTGTCCCATTGTTCAACAATGAAACAACCATTGTTCAGCTACTTGCCATTTCTGCACATGCATGATCTTAATGATGTGACAATATTTGCTTAATGTAAATATTCCTTCATCCAAAATCATTGTCCAAGTAATTTTTATCTAATGGCTAATAAAAAGGATTTTGTAATATTTTGGAAAATTCTAATTAAGCAATAAGCAAGCACCGTCTATACTTTTTTCATCCATACGGCGTTCAAATTTTTGCGACATTTCATTGCAATCCCAGTTCATTCGTAACCATAATAACGATAAAATGATTCGTTCATATCATGTAAAATGATGCAATGATACATCTGATTTTCGGTTATCGTTTCCATAACCGAAGACTGGTATTGAAGAAAATGAAATCTCAGGACTGAATATGGACCGAAAAAACCTGGATTTCGGCATTAAAGAAACTAGAATCTCTGGATTGAATCTGGACCGAAGAAAACTGGATTTCGGCGTTGAAGAAATTGTAATCTCTGGACTGAATTTGGATCGATTCGATAACCAAAAATTGGCATTGAAGAAACTAGAATCTCTGGACTGAATCCGGATCGTTTTAATAACTGAAGATTGGCCTTGAAGGAACTAAATTTTCTGGACTGAATCTGGATAGTTTCGAAAACCAAAGTTTAGCATTGAAGAAACTGGAATCTCTGAATTGAAGAAGTCCGGATTTCGGCATTGAACAGCACTAGAATTTCCTGAGAGGAGACAATACTTTCACAAAGTTACCTAAATTCAATAAAAGGCATCGAGATTTCGGAATTATTCACAATTGATCAATTAATAGAAGACAAATTGTCTGGTTCTAATTTTAAGGATAAAGAAGAGAAAAGCGAAGAAGTTATTCCACCCTTCTTTAAAGAAGAAGTGAGCTATAATTGAAAACTTCATACCTATTTTGTGTATCAAAAATGAGACAAAAACATTCAATGGACTTCGATTCATGAAGTTGTGCTTGTTACTCATTAATAAGCAGCATGTCAGAAGACGATCTAAGATTTCTTTTTAACTAAATGTTCACCTACATACACATAAATCATATAAAAAAGTATAAGTTTAATTTGCATTTAAAATATGCAATAAAAGTAATGCATTTTTTTTCACTTTTGGGATAAATTTTGAATTTTAAGATTTAATTATTGTTTGTACTATCTTTTGTATTGTATTACCTTTGAAAAAAAATTATTATTTAAAAATAAATTTGCATTAGTAGTACAAGTTTCTTATTAATAATGTTAAGGGCATAAATTCGATTTAAAATCAAAAGATACGAATTAACTAGATAGCATTTGCAGGTTTTAGTTTTGATTTCATATTCTTATTTCATTTTCATAATAATACTATAATTAAGGATTATAGCAATATTTATAATTTTATAGTTTATTATAATGTAATGTATTATTAACTTATTATATTATAATGTATTATTTTATTACATTATATATTATTGGTTTTTTTCCTACTTTTAGCAAGTAATTTAATAAATATGAATACTATTTTATTGGTAAGTATTATTATGTTTAACTCTAACAGCTTTATTAAATTGTGCACGGTGTGATGTAGGTTTTAAAAAATTATCTTGAAGTTCTTAACATCCATGCTATTATTAACTCAGGAGGATTAAAGTGAAAATATTTTGATTCGACAATTATCTTTCTCTTCTGCATTATAACTGCAAAAAGCAGAAATATACACTTTTTAGAATTGAAAAGATTGTACATATTGTTTACAAAGCCTAATGTATTAATAATAAACAAATTAAAGAAAATGCGGCGAATCTTTAGAAAACATTTGAAATTATATTTGCGCTATGACTGTGATGTTATATGAACATGTTCCATTATTTCAGATTTTGTTTTAATTTGGTAAAAATTTAGCATATTTGAATTATTTTAGCATCTTTAAACGCCACCAGGTTTCAGACTTTCTTCTATACGAAAAACACATTTTTTGGCATTATGTCTATATATAAATTCAATAACTCAAAAATTCTTTCAGCTAGTCGAATGAAATATAACATAGTATATTGTCATTACACCATATAAATTTCTGTCAAATTTTGAATGAAATTCATTCACTGAAAGTCTCTCGGTCCTGTCGCTCGAATATATAAATGAACTAAATAGCTACAAAATGAATAAAATTTGGTGCACCGAATTAAAATTTGTAGATAGATACCTATGAAATTTGGTAGCAAATCCGTCAGAGGGTTGACTATCGGTATTTTCACATAAAAACGCGATAACTCAAAAACACAATGACTTAAATATATAAAATTTCGTATGTGATTCTGTGGCTGTAAGTGTAGTCCTGTGTTGAGTTTTTATTGGAAAATATGCGATTTGCATAATTTTGTGACATAAATTTGATTCTCGGGTATTTTTAACCTCACACTAGGTATTAATCATCAAAAACATCGCCAAGGATTACACGACAGGTTCAGTAAAACTCTTCAATTCACTTCATTGACTAAAATCTCATAACTGACTTTTTCCTATACCATCCAAGACATTGCAGCCTTATCCTGGGTCAATAATTTTATACCAAAGCGGAGGATAACATCTTTATCAAATATAAGGGGGGAGGGGAATTTTGGAAAGACTACCTCCATTGGTTTTATGTACTTTGAAGCTAATTTTTCTTCGTTCATTTATAAATATAATTAAATACATTTATTTGCAAGCAAAGAAATTATTAAGGTGTATGTACACACTTGAAACTTCGAAAATCGTTCAAAATATCGAATATTTTTGTATTGCTTGTTCTCTGATCCTTTAGCTTTCAAACGATACCAAACTGTTGTCAATATTTCTCAAATATTTCTCGAATATCTAAACGTCGATGAAATAATAAAAAGTTTGTATTCTTGGAATCTTAAAGCAGCTGCAATTAACCCTCATTTTTGCGATTAAAAGATTCTGAAACCTGTAATTTATATGAAAGACAGGATAAGTGCCCTGATAAAATATGCTTATGAATAAAATTACTAAAAGGTTATAAAATATTTTTAAATCGAAATATTCTAATACAGTTGAAATATTAAAGTTTTATAGCTTTTTTATTGCATTCATTTATTTCAATTATATTGAATACTACTTTGAATTATATTGAATACTCCTTTTTTTCATTAAAGCGTACGTACACACTTGAAACTTCGGAAATCCTTCAAAATATCGATTTCTTTTTTTTTTTTCTTTTTTTTTATTGCTTTAAAATGTTCTCTGGTTCTTTAGCTTTCAAACGATATCAAGATGTTGTCAATATTCGGAATATTTCTCGAGTTGTAATTATTTTTCTTGAGGTGCTTTCATTAAAAACTCTAGTTACGGTTTTTTTTAAACTCATTTTATGAAGAATGATATTTTTCTACCATGTTGCTTCATTCAAACAATCATAACTCAACAAGAAATTAACCAAATACAATTATTTATATATCAAAATAATCTGTATGAAGTAGCGGATGTTTTGTGCCTCAATCAAAGTTATATATATAGAAATACATTTTTAATAGCTTTAAAAGTTAAAATTGCAGAAAATATCTCGCTTTTTCTATTCATCGTTCATGAAAAAATTGTTAAAAAAAACTATATATTTTTATAACTTGATTGAGGCAGACAACATGAAGACTAATATTAGGCATAAGTTCCAACTAGAATTGTGTGTCTGTACAAATTATAATTTAAGATATCATGTTTCAAAAAATATGCTAATTAGCTCATTAAATATTATTTAATTAATTAATAATTAGTGTAATATGGTTTTTTTCTATCTGAAATGAGTTTAAACATATATTAATGACCTATTGTGAAAAAACTGGATTTTTAAAGTTAACATTTTTTTTAAAAAATCTTCTAGTGTGTACATACACCTTAACTAATAGTAATAGGTAATTTTTGAAATTTTTTGTTAATTATTTTTCCACGATACAGATATTATAAAAATAAATAAATAAAAGTATATTTCCACATAGTTAATCAAATAAAAAGAATATCAAAAATTAATATTGCTGATTAAGTTAAAATGGGTTGACATATGAAACAAAATAAACGAATTGTTAAAAGGGAGGTGTCCTTTCTAGGTCCACTAACTACCTAAATCCGCCCTCTGCATCCGAGTGATTCTGATGACGTCATAATTTGCTTCAAAAGCAACTGGCGTAAACTTTTCTGTTATACTTAACCTTCTCGTAAAACAGACATTATATAAAAAATAAATATAGCATAAGAGCATTAGACAACTTGTCTCAGATCTCTACATCGATAACATGCGAATCAATCTATGCAAATCCTCTTTATTGCAGGCGATTAATTCTCAAATGACGGAAAAGGAATAATAATAATAAAAAAATGCACCGCAAAATGGTGAACAAAATATGGATGTGACGCCTAACAAAAGCCCTGACAGAGAATGAGTGAGCCGTGGTGCGGCCGAGCGTGACGGCCTTCGAAACCAAATGCATGACGGCTTCTATCTGTTTCGGTGGCGGTAATACTGGAGATGAAAGTTAACAATTTGCCGCTCCAACAATGCCCGTCGAAAACTCATCCTCTCATTTCCCGCTAACCTATTTTTTCATTTTTCACGATCAGGGTTTATTGGGTTTACGAAACTCAGGTATTGACAGCCAATATCTGAGATACTAACTGCAAACCTAAATGGAAGAGTGTATTTTTGTTCTTAACTGAGTACGGAATTAAGTAGGTTATAAAAATATGCTAAAATTGGGTAGAAAATGCTTATAATTATGAAATTTTCTGCCTTTACCCTCCAGCTGCGTATTCCGCGATTTCTGCCGCAATTTATTGTTGCGTCCCGCGTTTTTCGCAGTTTAGAGTGATTATTTTTTCGATTACAGACATTTAGTATATATCATGCTATTATTGTGTAACATATAGTATCAGTTCACTTTCTTTGAAAAATATCCGAACTTATTTGTAAACATCGCATCTAAATAGTGATTTTAAAGAATTACGCACCCAGAGGGTTAACTATTATAGAATTTCGATTTTAAATTATTATAATGTGCAAATGCTCACTTTTTAGAGATGTTCTTCGAAATCCAAAGCAGTCAGTACCTTAGAAAATGTTGTCCTTGTTTTGAACTTCTAAATGGGTTTCAACAAATGCTTTTAAAAAAAAATCTCATGACGCCGTGCCCGCGTTACCACGAAAAGGGGGTGCAATAGCTTCTGAGGGTAAAGACAGATCCCTGATTATCCGAGGACAGAAATCTGACTTATAGCTCATATGAAGATGACACTCATACACTCGCTTGAACAGCCCCTTTTTACAGGGGGGCTCTTTCACACACCTCACAGATAGAACACAGGATGCAGAAAAACCATACTCGAACCAGGACGCCCAGATCATGGGGAAGGGCCAGGCCAAGACGCCGGCAAAAAAAAAAAAAAAAAAAAAAGCTGATTCTATTATTGAATATTATTTAGATTGTGTTAAGAAAAGCTTTGTCACTGTTATTATTTTGTTTAAAAGGTACTTTAAATTTCAGTTTTACGAATCTTTCTTATTTGCTGTATACATATATATATTGAAACCAACTGTTTTTGAAAATTATCTGAAATTCAAGGCTTTGCTATTTCAGTATGTCCAAAATTTTCTACCTAAAACTACTTAATTAATGGTTAAATGAAAACCAATAAAAAAAGTATTAGGTTTGAAAGTTTGGAAAGAAAAGAATACACCGAGATCTGCTTTATCTAACTGATTGACTATGGCCCTGATCTAAGTGGAATTTAAAAATCAATTCTACTTTGAAAGAATTATTCCTGCTATAAACAAGCCATTTTTTAATTCATGTAAGAGTATAAAATCTTCTTTAACCAAATAAATCTTTATTAATAAAAGAACATTCTCTCTTCTTTCTTTTAATTAAATATTAAAAAGCGGTTGCTTTAAATAGCTTTAACAGAATAAATATCTATTAATGAAAGAACATTCTTCCTTCTATCTTTTAATTAAATATTAAAAAATAAATATTTAATTAAATATTAAAAAACAGTTGCATCGATTTGCTATTACTATGTCAATTACAATTTTAGGCCTTTTTTTTCATATTCGTGCCTACTATATATTTTTATTTCAAATACACCAGCAAATAATTATATATTTTAGTTTATCTCGTTGCCACACCGATTTCTTATTAAACTTAACATTATCCATTACCCACCCAGTAGCTATGGAATTTATAAAAGTACATTTAAAAATAAAATGTGAGTTCTGATTCTAAAAATGTTTCCTTAAAGAGTATTAATAATTCGAATATTAAAAATTTTCTAAACATCTATCAACCAAAATTAAAAGCACAAATCTGAACGATATGGGGGAGAGGAAAAGATAACGTTCTCCTGATAAAGACATTTGAATTTTGGAATAAAAACGTTGAAGCAAAAAAGGAAAAGCAGATTCTAAAATCGAAATAAACGACGCTAAGGTCAGTTGAAAGCGGCTTTTTTCATCAATCTTCCCTTGCTATCCACCCAGCACGTTGATATTAAAATGTCGCAGCCCAGCAACGATTTCAGTCTCACACCCAAAATATACGATATTTTTATGCGCATTTTAGTCTTTTAAACTGTGTTTATGCCCAACAAAAGAGCCGGATCTCTCGCCTCTTGATCTCATCATCGAGATTTATGATTTCTAGAATACACGCCAAATGCTTTTTTTTCCCCCTTCTTCCTTTTTTTTATTTTTCGAATTCGTTGACATTTTTTTCATCGATGAAAAAAAATGTTATTTAAAAAAATAAATAAAAAGAAATTTCACTTTCACACTCAATGACCTCAATATTTTGAAATTTTCCATCTGCTCTTCACGGTCACAGGGAACAACAAAGAAAAGCACAATCAGAAAATGGGGAGAACGATTTCTTTTTTTAAAAAAATAATAATCGTCTGTCGCAATTTTTCCCTATTTCTACTTAAATTCTTTTTTTTTTTTTTTAATTCTTCTTCGGTCTGACGCTTTTTCTTTGTTCAATCAGGAATTTTTTTGTTCGAACTAGTCCTAATGAAGCTCAGCGATTTTCACTTGTCATGAAATTGAGATTGAAAAAAAAAAAGTACGAAAAGATTGGAAAAAAATTGTATTCCAAGATAAAGAGAGTAGGAAAAAAGTTCCCAACCAGAGAACAAAGGAAAAGGGATTGAATTCAGGATAAAGAAATAAATATCTTTCCCTTCTGTTTCTGAGTAATTTTTATTTTATTTTCTCTTTTCCGCGGTTTTTCTTGATGAGAGCGGAAGACGTGTTATTGGCAAGTCCTCGGGTCCTAATTTTTCTTCTTTTTTTTCTTTCGCACAATACTGATTACACATAGGATTTCCTGAAAAAAAAAATAATAAGGAAACTTGAAAACAAGCAATACAAAAATGCAAAAATAATCAAATTGTAAATTGTCACTATGTATCTAGTTATCGATTCAATGGATTTAATCTATTCTCAAATAATATATAAATATTCATAATTTCGTTGCCATTGTAAATTTCTAAACGAAGTCAATTCTTGTGATGCCACATTCACACGACAAATGTAAAGGCCCATGCATCAACATTTAACTGAGAATGTTATCGAGAATCAAAAAATAAAAACAAGCAAGCATACATATATTTATTCTTCATTTAATTTAATTTAATTTAATTTAATTTTTAATTTTTTTAAAATTCTGTTCTTTATTAAATAAGAATAAGTCGATAAGAGCATTTTTCTAGCATTTTTTTCTAACATTTTTCTAGCATTCTAGCATTTTCTTTTTTGTCAAATTTTAAAGCGTATATTACAAGCCAAATATTGTCTATTAATAGATTTAATATTTATAAAACTTTTAGCTTAGAAAACTATTTATAAAATTACTTGCCTTAAAACAGCCATTTTCATTTATTTCCATTATAACTTATGATGAGGTTTTTAAAGATATATGCTTTTTCTTTGACTGTTTCACCGCAAATTATCCTCGATTTCAATTTGAGTTCGGAAATTAAAAATAAGAGAAAAAAATTACAGTTTAAAAAAATCGAATTAATTTTTATCTCGGATAAAACTTAAGAATTTTATTTACCTAAATTTTTTATTTCGAATCTATAGATATGATGAAAAGGCGTGTCCATTATAAGCATTTATTTATTAATTTTTTCATTTCATATTCTTCTACCGTCAAAACCTGCTTTCACCAGTTTTGCTTTTTTAATGCATTTAAACTGTATTTATAATCTAAATAGTTTTCATGTATCCGCTAAATAATATGATATTTTTAATCGGCGCTCTTTTTATTAATTTACGTCTTCGGCACGTGTCTTAAACAATGATGCGATGCCGCGTTAATCCCCGCTTCTGTGTAAGAATGTCCTAGATTCCAAAATTGGATTGAATGCATCTGAAGTACATCACATGAACAAGAATTAATACGATTTAATTTTGAAATCGATTGCACTCTTTAGAATAAGAAAAAGTCATGAAGTCACAACCCAATTTAGTATGCCATTTGTCTTGTAATTCTGACGTTATGTATTGTAATTTGATTCCAGTCAGAAGCTTGAAATGGTAGTTATTTTTTTTACTTTCTTGTATATATAGTATAGAGAAAATATAGAGAAAATCATCAAAAAATTCGAACTCGGGATTTTGACGTAGCTCCATGTTTTAGACTCTAAGTTCCTAAGTTCCAAAAACACGTTTTTGGAAAATGTTCTTCTGTCTGTCTATGACAAAGATAACACAAATACTCTTAGTGCTAGACGGTTGAAATTTGGTATATGGCCTTGATACGAAATTTGCTGATTTCTATCAAATTTTGAATAAAATTTGTTCTGAGGAAGTTCGTCTGTCCGGCTTTTCATATATAGCACAATAATAACAAAATGAACAGAGCTAAGATAATTCGATATACAGATTTATCTCCAATATATCAAATATGGTATGAGATTTGGCGACTACAAGTTCAGCTTTGTGCCAAATTTTTGTTTCAACCTGTTGGGAAAAATGTATCTAAAGCACAAATTCGATTTTCGGATACTATTAACGCATGCCAAGGATTAATCGCCAAATAACTCGCCATGGATGACACGATAAATTCAGTAAAAATGCTAAATTCACGCCAAAAGTTAATATTTCTTAACTATTAGTGTCATGCAAGCCTTCTCTGGCACAAGTCTGTTAGAAAGTATGCGAAAAAGTTTTGGGACGACCCTCCAGCTAGTTTTTGACACTTATTTTCACATTGTTTTTTGTTGGGAATTTTCAATTTTTTTTTATTTTTTTTCTGATAATGAACTGACAAAAAATGCTTGTATATTATTTGAAAGATAGTTTAATGATGAATGCTAGATTCATCGCATAGAAATATATTTCTCAACGAAGGTGGAAAAAAACATTTTTTAAAGCTATGATGATAAATTTTGAATTCGTGCAAACATTTAAAGCAGTATATTAGCTTTTAATTGTTTTTGACAAGTTTATTTTAGTTACAAATTTCATAACAAGTATTTGAATTAGATTACAAAATAAAGTTATTATGATGTGTTCTAATTCGTTATATCTTTGTCGATACAACAAAAGTAAAATATCATAAAATGTATTCCATTTAAAAATTCCTTCTTCTAAATGTTTTATTTTTTAAAGCTAGGAATTTCCGATTTCATTTTTCAATGGATTTCGGATTAAATATTTTTAAAAATATGGCAAAGCTTCATCTTTACTGTATCAGAAAGTGCAATTTAACCATCACACAGATCGATTTAATAGCTCAGACGCACATGCGTTACACTCGACGTGAAACCATTCGCTACACTAAAAATTATTGCTAAAATAATAAGTATTGAACAACAGCAATAATTTTTAGATTTGAATTTCAATAGCTGAGAGAGCCGATTCAGAAACGATAATAGTTGTTTGAAAATCCCATATAAGAGCATTTATTTGTCAAATGGAATGTCCAAATGACATTCAGAACGTGTTTTTATGCTGATTTGGACGAAAAGCTAGAAATTTTGACGGAGGAACTGTAGTGCGTGGGCGATCAGATACATGAATCATGCAGACTGAAAAACAAAAGTCAGCAAATCCGGAATCGAAGGCAAGAGTATGATTCATATAAGTGTCGCTGTGTTGTTCTGTTTTATTCGCAAAGTGAATATTTTATTGAACTGTTTAAGGACCTTTGAAACTGAATATTCTAACGCATTTTTTGAAGCAATAGAAGGTTTGTTTTAGATACAACAGAACTAGCCATATATGACATTTTATTGAAAGAATAGATATCCTTTAGCAAATCCGGGTCAAAATATATAGTAAAACAATCACGATTTTTTATAAATAACCAACAAGGAATATCATATACATAGAAATGACTGAATATGCTCTCAATATTATAATACTCTTATGCGTTTGACAAATTCTTAAAAATAACTTTATATTAGATAGAAATAATTTCGATATTCGAATAAAAAAGGATTTTTTTCCCCTGTTGAATTTTGATATCTTAGTGTAAGAGTTATGAAATTCAACTTGTTTATTGACGTTTATATTTCAAACTGTTTAAAACAACTTTTGAGAAACAAATGTTTAAAAAATGGGAAGTAAGAAACCAAAAGCCCTTTAAAATATTTATGAAAAAATTTCGAATAGTGCATGAAGTCAAGAAAGCAGTGGTTGACTTAGGTCTTTTATAGACTCAGGAAGTACACATTATAAGGAAATTTTTAAAAAAATAATTTATCAATTTAGTTTCAAATTTCAACTATCTTAATCAGAAAGCTAATTATTTATTTCATTAAAAAATTTTTTTCATTTCTGTAATTTTGTAAAAATATTTATATGTAGGTTTTTTTTTTTTTTACTAAAATAATAAAAAAATCTTCATAAATTAACCCTTATCATTAATTAAGGATTTCTTTTTTCTTGAAAATAAAAGCATATAATTACTATAATGAAATTTTAAATTTATAATAAAACTTCAAACAAATATAACATTGAAAATTATTATTTCATGGCATCTGTCCAGTGGAATATAGAATAACTAGTTAAATGAATAATTAAAATTCCAGTATATTATAAATCAATTATTAATTTCCTTTTCTTTAATTCATTTAATGACGTTTTTAATAGTTAAATGCAAATATAATGTGTGTTATAGTCTTTAATATTTTACAATTCATAGAATTTGTAATTTTTTATATTTATCTGGCAACTATTAATATTATCTTATAGATCTGCCTGAAGCACCCAATAGCACAGCAAGTCTAGTCGACTGCTCTGTCGAAGATCTGCTACTTTTTCTTCTTGAGTACAGCCGACCACACCGCCACCACTGAACGAAGCAGCATAGACAGAATTTGTTCCGACAAATTGTTATTATTATCATATTCTATCCAAATCATTGGCCAATTCTCCGAACTAGCATCCTTTTCGAGACTGCTATCTCCAGCCACAAAGTAGTCCATCATTGAGCTTCATCATCCTGTTAAACGAGGAGCAGGTTACCATGGAGATTTGCTATTGGAAGGAAACCTATTTTTCAGATTTTAATCAGGACCAACCACCTAGTGGCGCCAATGAGACGCCTGTTCCTCTCCCCCTCCCCCCCCCCCCCCCCCCCCCCCCCCAAAGTTTTAAAATTTTAACAGATAAAGGAATGTAATCTCAAGAAAGATTGACTGATGGAAATTCGTTTAATGGGTTATACTTTGCAAGAAGTTCAACTAACTCAATAATTCATCAGTACACTTTATTCCACAATCAACACGAAACACACAATATAGTGTACACACAAAACAAATACACCGAAGCGTTGCAAAAACAGGATTTGTAGATACATACAGAACAATAAATAAAGAAACATCAAATTTGTTATTAAATAGCAGAAACAGAACCATAACGCTCAGAATGTAGATAGAGAGGACGATCCGAGATCAACGCTAAGAAAAGTAGGAACTGACATTAGTATGTGCACCTCCACTTATATAATTCTTGTGATAGGGCATGGAATTTGCTATAAGGATCTATAGATCTCTGCTTTTAAAGAGATCAACCATAATTCATATATTTTCGAAAACTTCCGCTTCCGTCCCTAAAGTTACAATAATTGGGATCATTCATCTGGAATCCATTAAAAATATCTGTAAATTTCTTTTCTGTATTAATTGTATAAGGAAACAATATCATAAATTTGTAATTGATACATTAGAAAGTGAAATAATAATTGATCTTTATATTGATATTTTTATTGATTCATTCGAATTAGAGAAAAAATTCCTAATAAATATTAAATAGCGATATGCATTTAATTATAATGCATTGTTAAGTGTTACTGAATTATTGATATTTATAATACAAATGTATGGAAAATATTTAAAAACACTCTCGATTGTGAGTAATTTAAATGGATTTTCTTTTCGTTTGACTTTTTGCATTAAACTTGTTTATGTTCGGATATATTTATGTCGATAAAGAAAATTTGAATATTTCTTCGCATCTGGATTCCTTGTACTTCAGTTAACATTTTATAAAATTATTCACTGACAAATAACTTTTTTCAAAATATTAAAAATACACACAAAAATTTTTTGTAGGATTTTAACTAACCAAAATTCATATTATTTATTAAATATTCTCTTAATATTTATTTCGCCTTTCGAATATTTCAATCCTGCGGAGGATTTCAATATCACTCCTTCTCGACTCCTCAACTCTGAATGACAGCTTATAAAAACATTTTCATAAACACATTTCTTCAAAAGAAGAAGAAAAAACCCTACTGCGTCAGCTCAGCAATATTTCCAGAAAATCACTTTTTTTCCCAAAACTTATCGCAATAGAATTCTCAAAAGAGAGCATCTCTTCCAACATACTTTACTTGATCGCTTCACTAAAAGGGTTTCTCTGTCGCTCTCTTGATGAGTTTGGAACTTCCGCCTTCCTTCATCTCAAGACGGCAGACGATAAGATTTGTGTGACTTTCTGGAGCGCCCTTCCCTTCTACTGCCCCAAATGGTCCTCCCCCCGCTCTGCTGTCCATGTAATGAATGGATCAAGTCTATGTCATGTCGGCCCATCTAAGTGACACGATTAGATTTACGCTTCTGTATATGTTAACTACGTTTTCCCTCTGTCAATGTAAACTCATAGAGAGAAGATAAACAATGCATCACGATAGATGGTTATTGGACGTTGGAATGGGTTATTCTGGGATTTTTGGTCGAGATGTCTTCCGGTGATATTAAGGGAATAGATTTGTCTAGTCCCAAGAGAAAATTCTAAGATGGAAATGTTGGGTTTGAGGTTGTTCCGAGTGAATAACATTCCAGAAGAGATATCCTCTGTCTAGTACTAGCCATCTTTTTCTGTGTTTACCAAATCTCATTTTGGATTGTTCCAATTCAATTTTTATTGTCTGTGTACCATTGAGATTATTTAGGAGTGTGTTTGGAAAAGAAATATAGAAGAAGTGTTTAACCAGTGATTTCTTCAAAAGGCTTTGAAAGTCGTGGTGTCAGTGGTTTGTTGAAATATCTTTTATGATATCACCACAATAAATTTGTCTGATAAAGAAACCTGTGGACCCTCATTTCTAAATTTTATTAGGTAGATTCCTGTAGGAAAACTACTTATTGTAATGGTTTTCATGATAAGACCAGGAAAATTTCGTCAGTTCTTCATCGATCATGGTCCCTGGAACCCCAAACCACTCTTCTTCCAAAAGTTTATATATGCGTATAACGTTTTGCCCATGTTATCCTGCAAACAGGATAACTAGATTAATATTGTTTGGATTTAAATTGGCTTATAACATGTTGTTGGAAATGTAAAAATCTCGGACGAATTCGTAAATGGCCCATCTAACAGAAAGGGGGTGGAAATGGTGAGGGATTGAAATTTTCATTCCGATATAACTTTCTTAATACTGAAGATAAAATAAATCCAATTAGCCAAATTAGCGCCTCATTAAGACGAACAACTTCGGTATTTGAAATTTTTCGATAACTGCTCTATTTTAGAAGTTAAGGGCTAAAAAGTGATTTCCAAGCCTTAATTTTGACTGCTCCTAACATCAACAATTTATGTTGCCAGGTAATAACTTAGATGTAAAAGAATATACCTTTGCCTTCCAGCTTGCCGAGAAGAATTTTTTTTTATTGTTATTGTTGTCCTTATAAGTATTTTTTGATTTGCTATAAAAAATTACATATCAGAAGAAATATTCTTCCATTTATAATCCCATCCTTTTTTCCTTATTTTCTATATTTACTAAATGTGGTTTTGAATTCTCCCAATTCAGTTTTTATTATTAGACTTCAAAAATTATTTATTATTGTATTTAGAAAGTTTAAAGCAGACGAGATTTAGGAACAATTTATCGTTAAATATTTTATTAATTGAGAGTTTTTGTGAACCATGCCTTGTAAGCTAATTTTTTAAAGTCGAAAATGATGCAAAAACAATTTTTTAGGCAAAAATATTCTGAAGTTATCATGGATATATCCCAAAATTTTTAACTAACTCAAATTTTAAAAATTCCTAGAAGGAGAACATTTCTACTTTTGAAAGCCTTATTGTCTAGAATTTGGTTGCTCTAAACAACTATTCTCTTCTGTAGATCTTCAAAACCCATGCTCTGCTTTATTATAAGTAGAGATAGAACATAAGCATAATTTAGTGAAGTAATCATTCTTTTTCATAGTATGATCTCATGAAAAAAACAAGAGATCAGTGAATTTATTCAAATTTTTCACTATAAACACAAGATTATCTTAAAACATTTTTTTTTCAAAGGGGGGGGGATAAATGAATTTGTTTAACAATTATTTTGTTGCATATTATTTTATATGGATTAAGCAGATAGAGAAAAAGAATTTTTCCTGACATCATTTATTGTGTATTCAACATTTATAATCTTAGAAAACATCTTTTCCAAAAAAACATCTGTTTCTTAAACAAATTCTTTATGGTCTTTAGAATTGAAGATAATATAAATTCTTTTACAATAAAGATAAGAATAAAAAAAAACTGTTATTTGTCAAACACCAATAACAATATCTTATTTTGATGGATGTCTCCAAACTAAAACATCTCATACAGTCAGTTTTTTTTTTTTTAGACGTCGCATGTTATTAGTCTCGGATTCTTCTTTTTTTTTTTAGTTCTGTATTAAGAATTTGTGGTTGCTACTTTTTCTTCTCGCGAAACATGTCCCCTCTCATTTTCATAACTGTCAAAATAACCTGCGATCCATCATTTCGCCCCATTCACAGAAAATGTCTTCGATCATTCATCAAGAGTGCTGCTTGCCATGTCTCATCTCCAATTTCCCCAGCGAGACAAAAATCGTTCGTCGCCTTCTGTTTCACTGCGACCGCTCTCGCCCAGAAACAATTAGAACACAGACGGTAATTTTCATAACAGCTTTTGTAATTGGCTGAGGCGAAAAATACTAATTGCTTATTTTCAAGGATTATTAGTTCCGCTCTTCGTTTACAGACAATGTTTTCTGCAAACGATTTTTATATAATTAGATTCTTAGGTTATTTTAGCTTTAATAAAATATTTTAATTAATGTTCGACAAAATAATTGATCAAGAACATAAAAAGGAAACGCATTGTTCTTTTCATGATTAACGAGTGATTGTTATTGATTTAAAAGTGATATCTTTTAATAATTTCCATTCCTGATCTTCGGTTTGCCGTACAAGATAATATGTGTTATTTTCTTTTTTATTTCACTGTAACCGAACTCGTCCAAAAACGTATAAAGTAAATAGTTAATCGTTCGCATAGAATATTTTCTGCCAGCGATTTTTAAATGTAATTATATACTATTGTTATTTTCGTTTTAATAATATATTTTAATAATAGTTCGCATGCAATATTTTCTGCGAGCGATTTTTAAATGTAATTACATACTAGTTATTTTTGCTTTAATAATATATTTTAATTATTAATCACCAAACTAAACCATATAAGAAAATAGAAAGTCAATGCATTTTTTCCCCCTTCATAAGAAAATGATCGTTATTGATTTAAAAGCGTTGTCTTATAGTAATTTCTTTTGCAAGATAAGATTTATTCTCACATTTTTTATTTCGTTATAACAGAACTCACTTCAAAATGTATAAAATAAATAGTTAATGAAGTGAATTCACTTCATTTCTCGATAAGTTACATGATAAGTATAGCAGTACTTGCCAATTTAAATCCAGTTGCATGTAGTCCTCTACTGAGATCTTACATTACAGCTTCTGCATCACGTCGCATCTTCAAAGTAAGTCATAGATGCTGAAATTGCATCGGCTAGATAAAATTTACATATACCATGTGAGGTATAAGTATTATGAATTGATTACATCAATGAATATAAAATACATTAACCGCTTATTTTCACTTTTTTCTGTTTGACTTAATGAATTTTTCGTTCATAATAAGCTCGTTAATCATTAATTAAATTATTATTCAGTTAATGATCGTTAGAAATCATTCTAATGACCAATTTTATTCATTTATTTTATTCACTTTTCTGCATATTAAAAATTATTAAATAATAAAAATTTATTATAAAAATATTTATTATTCAGATTAATTCTTAAAAAATTAACTGCTAGCAATAATATAACACACAATTATATACCAACAATTACGTATATTACTTCCATTGTTTCATAAAATATGAAAATTATATCTTTAA
>JAPMOR010063996.1:314415-343405 GCA_026543865.1 Argiope aurantia
TTATATAGGAGTGAATTTTGTTTTAAAACACTGTCTATGTCCTGAAAAAAAGCTTTAGCTGATATAACTACAGCTTCAGCTTCATAATTTCCAAAGATATAAACGTGCTCTAGAATCCAAATATCAAAATTACAATCTAGTAGTTTAAAATATAATTTTACTATGATAAGAACCAAAGGATGGCTCTGTTTAAAATTGCTTCAATCCAGCTTTTGCAATCTGTACAAACTATTCTCTTTTTCTTACATAAAGGTCTTTATTGCTTTTAAAGCTGCATAAATTGCAAAATTCTTCGAAGTAATACAGGAAGAAACTTCGAAAAAATTTAGAACTTTATTTAACCGAATATAACTTTTGATATTGTCCCTCTTTTTTTATAGTACGAGCTTCAAGCGAAAGCAAACGAGAAAGAATAGAATTTCATTTCACATTTCTAAAATCTCTGAGGATTTCTAGCAATAATACGAAACGAAAAGAAACGACACTCCAATGCAAATAAAGTCTTTCCATTCTAATTTTAGTTTTAATTTAAGAATACAGAACTTCTTTACTTTTTTTCTTTCCCTTTTCTTTATTTCTTGCAATTTCGTCTAGAGAAACATTCTCATTCGTTGCTTCCAGTTTTCGTTCGTGTAAAAATTAAAAGTGCTGGATACGATCATATTATACATCAGAAGGAGGGGGGGATTCGAAATTACACTCCAAAGTAATAAAAGAATGCATAAATGGCGAGAAAAGTAAAATGAGAAAAATTGGAATCAAATGGTTATGGGGTTGGAAGAGAGGGAGGTGTTATTGAATAATAAATATCTTCATTTTCTGCGCTTTGGAATAGAATTTTTACTCCTTTACATAAGAATGCTAGCAATTCTTTGTCAAAAAGAATTACATTTTTACTGAGATAAAGAAGTAATTTGCTTTTATTATTATTTGCAACAAACCGAACTGAAAATTCCTGGCAATTTTTCATCAGGTCTTTTTCCTCTATTATGTTACGTCTACGTAATACTTTCAAATCTTTTTTTTTTAAAGATATAATACACATATTTTTTCGAAATAAATAATGAAAATTTGCTGCTAAAGAATTACTCTAATGATGAAAAAACTTCTAAAATCTAAAAGGAAAAAAAATTAGATTCGCTTGTTTTTGTGAACGTTTTTCTCAATAGTACACAAAATGCGCGTTTCGGCGCAAATAATATCCAATAATTTCTTTTAGAATTTACGTACATACTTTTTTTGAAATAAATGATGAAAACTTGTTGTAAAAGAATGACTCTAATGATAAAGAAACTTCTAAAACCTAGAAGGAAAAAAAATTATATTTGCTTGTTGTTGCGAATGCCACTCTTAATAATATACAAAATGAACGTTTTGGTGTAAAATGAAAAGAATTATACTCTGAACCCAATAAGAAATACTTATTCGATAAAATTATCGAATAAATATTTCTTATTCTGAATATTTTCAGTGTAAAATCCTTCTGTAATTTAAACCTACTTTAATTTTATATATATATATATATATATATATATATATATATAAACATTCGCCATGATACGAACTATTCTTCAATTGCAACAAATAACAGAAAATGAACTACAAGGAATTTCAAAAATAAATTCGCAAGAATATACTAAAGTTAATAATTTGTCATTTTAGATTTCTCTTTTCATACAAGATAAACAAATAGAAATTTTCACATTTTTTTGTTAAGTTTTTGAAATTCTCTAATTTATCTCAGCCTATAGAAAGGAATTTTGAATTTAATAATGTAATATCAGTATAGTATTCAACCATCAGTTTTATTTTTACCAGCTTAAAAATGTTGAACGGACATTAGAGGTATCACGAACAAGAATATAAACAAAAACGAATAAGATTTCGAGAAAATACATAAAATTATTCTTAACAGGCATTATTTACGCTGTAAATAATATTTTTTTTGCCACCAAATTGATATGAATCTATAAATGTAAAACGCAATATTCTTATTACGTTTCTTATTGACTAAACAACTACTGGACCGATAGCAATGCTATTAGATAGCAATGCTACTTCTCACATGGAAATTCACATAGTAACGCATATTTTCGCGCATGCGTAGAATTCAATTCGAATTGAATTTATATTCTGACTTTTATAAAATGAAGGTCAAATTTTGTAAAGTTTTGTAAATTCCAATTGTTTTTTTTAATGCTTTCTGATTTTTTATACGCTTATTATTAATTGTGATGATTTTGCTGCATTATGAAGTGAAGTTAATAAGAAGGTTAATTATTCCAAGTATTTGGATTGAATTTGGAGAATTCATGCTTTTATCATAAACAATTATATATTCCATATTCCCGTGTAGGAAAATTAAGGAACTTGTTTTTATATATGCTAAATCGAATTAACATATCTAAGAACATTGCATAAACTTAAAATAGAATATGACAGAAATTACAATTTATGTAATCTAAAATACAAAAATAATAATGCATTTATAAATAACTAATTCTAACTAAATACAATCATTAATATCAAACTTTTAATTTAATCTTTAAACATGTTCTATCCTTTAATTATTTTATAGTCAAATATAGAAAGAGCAAAGCATTGCCAGATTTAACTAGTATTATTATAAAAGGAAATCTAGACAACCCTCTTCCGGTTGGTTCTAATACAAAAGTTTCAAGAAGTACCAGCTGAAAGAATAAAATATTCCATAACATGTGCAATTTACATTTTGAAACACCAAAACTCAATAAAATTAAAATTAACAACAAACTTCAATTGCAAAATATTGTCCAACAATATGTACTAAATTGCTTTTATCATCGAATACCAAATATGTTGTTGTTAATTATAGCAGTTTACTACCCCTTTGACGAACTGTCAGCGATTTAAGCTGAGTATGCAGTAGCTTCTGAGGGCCAAAGCCCCTGAGCATCCGAGGGCAGAAATCTAGACTTCTATCTCATATGAAGATGACACATACATTTGCTTGCACAATCCCTTTTTACAGGGCGGGCGGGGGGGTCTTTCACACACCTCACAGATTGAGCACAGGGTAGATTATTCGAACCAGGATTCGAACGTGGGACGCCCAAATCAAGGGGAAGACGCGCTACCCCTTAGGCCAGATTGCCGGCTATCAAATATGAATAAGATTTACAAAGCAAAGAATAAAATTTGGGATTTAAATTCAAATACTAGCTGATTTTATTATAAATTTAATTTTGCCATTTAAAATAACAGTTAACTAAATGAGATTTACTTTATAAAGTCTGCGCCCATTTACTAATTATAAGTTATAGGAACAATGACTACTCAACACTTAGAACCTTATAAAAATTATTTTAAAGAAAATTAATTTTTTTATAAGATTGTGTTACGCAATGGCGGATTTCTTATTAAGCAATACCTTAGAGTCACTTGGTTGATGACAATAAGTCGATTCAAAAATTTGCTAGTTAGTTTAATTTCCAAATAAATTTAGAAAAAAAAATCCTATAAATAATAAATTATAAAGATAATATAATATTTTATCAAGTATAATTGATCCGGATTCTATCTGCTATATTATGATCACTTAATTTTTACAATATAAAACAAGCAACATATTGGAAAGGGGGAGGAAGTAGATGCCATTCATCTAGAAGTTTAATAAATGAATAAAAACAGATACAATTTTATAAGATTACTGAAATAAAATAAATAACCCAAGATAATATAATGTTGAAAAAGTTATGAATGAGCAGTTAAATGGATCCAAAAGAAGAATCTCGAAATTTGCAATATCTAGAGCCATAAAATCCTGGTGCTACGAAAATAATGCTTAACAACTCTCCAAAAAGATTCTTCTATAAAAACTAATATGTTCTCCAAGTCAGGAACATTGGATCGGCATTTTTAAACCACCATGTTCCCTCAACCCTTCCGCTGAAGAATGCAGCAGTTATCTAATTATGTGCTTTCTAAAGATGTCATTGCACGATGTAAGTGAAAAGTTTAAAATTTCTTTCATTTATTTATTTTCATCCCACATGGAAAGATTCCAAGAGAGCAAAAGGGAAGTCAGTAAAACAAATACAAGAGCAACATCACTCTCTCGTACGCTGAACTCGGTTTCTGCAACTGCAACCCCGTCATTCCACACCAGCCGAAGCCATGAATCAGCAGAAAACGCTGTCTTAATTTCTTGGCAATACAAGCAGTGCCTGTTTACAAGAAAATGCGCGTGGGGTCGCTTTTTGGTGCAAGAAAAAGTGCATAAAAAGAAAAAAAAAAAAGCCAACATCAAAACTTATATTTATCTACTCGCGACCATGGCATCGAAAAAAGGACGAGCAGCCAAAGAAAAACAAAGAAATTCGAATGGCGGGGAAAAAAATTAGGCAGGGAAAAAAATCGAATGTTCCCTCAAATTAGCCTCTATCTACCATTGGACGATAAAAAAAAGGAAGAAAAAAAAGAAATCCTTCAGATTTTTTTTCTTTTTGAAAGTGTGCCAATGAAAGATGTGACATGCACTCTTAAAACAAACAAAAAAAAATTATAAGGCGAATCTTCAAAATAAGGCAGAAGAACTAAGAACACCAAAATTTATTCTACAAGCAAACGGTAAAAGATTGTTCCGATATAAACATAAAAGTTTGAACTGAAGTGAATGCAGAAATGTTTCCATTAGACTGCCCTAGAGGGCGTACCCCATCCCCTAGTTAGTACACCAGAACGTTGTTTGAAAGAAGCAGAAATTGAGTTATTTATAGATGTCTGGCTTCATTTTGATTTCTGCGTTGGGGGGAAACATTGTCAGAGTACGTGCGGTTTGCAGGCTCTGGATTCTTTTTCTCCCCCTTCTTCTGCCTCTGCATTGTTTTTATTGTCGTTTTTCTTCTTCATCATTATCATCAACGTTAAGGTTCGTTCTTCTTCCCCCAATGGTGAATGACTCGGATGCGATTCAGCGTACGTGCTTCTGGTTCTCTGTGTGGGTCAATAGGGCTTTGTGTGACTGCTGCGCTAAACAAGATACTACAAATAGACTCTTATCGTTGATGGCAATGTCGTAAAGTTTTTTTTTATACATATTTCTCGGATATATTATTCGAAGGATGACATCGCTAAGAGATCTTTGCTCTTCTCTTAAGCTTTCCGGATAGCATCCATCTATTTAAAAAGTTTTTTTTAAAACTTTCTTTTAATTTAACAAAAGATCATTCCTGTAAAAGAGCTGTAATATTTCGTAACTTTATAAATTTTTCCACCGACGATCTCTTTTCATTGCCAAAAAATAGATTTTGAAGCATTAGCTAATAATCTATACATAGTGATAGATTTTTATTACTGTATTTACTTTAAATTGCAAGGAAATACTTCAAATAAAAATCTCATACTAAAATTTTTTTTATTCCTTTCTTTTAACATATTGACTGCCAGATTACGCGTCTGTGTCTTACAGATTATATATATAATTGTACCAACCATCTATTTTATTAGATGGCTCCTTTTCTACTTTAGTTAAAAGATAGTAAAAAAAATGGGCATCTAACTAAATAGAAGGCCGGAATATCAGGTGTGAGTCGTGGCAGAGAACGCATTAAAGAATCATTCAGAAGCAAGTGCTGCTGTCAATATTTTTCCCAACCCAAAGCTCACATATACAGCTCCACTTGGAGTGAGGATTCATAATTTTAGATTTGCTATAGTTAATGTTTTATTCTGGAACTAATTGCTCTTCTGTTTCACATTCTAGCTCCTTCAGACTACGATGATATCATTAAAAATCATATATTATATTTATTTATTATCAACCTAGAAGAATCAATTAGAAACAAGTGTTATCATTATTTTCTCTAACCCTAAATTCACTCATACAATTCCACTTAGAATGGGACCGCATAGTTTCAGAAGATTTGTTTTAACTAATATTTTATTCAAGTTTTAATTGTTTTCGAGAATTATTACATGGCTATGTTTTCAAATTATTCAGAATGCGATGTAAATATTTTAAACAGGAAATTTACAGTCCAAAAGTGAAGAATAAAAGAAGCATTTCAAAACGAAGGTCAGTTATATTTTCGTAAGTTTAAAAAAAAAATGAACGATATACGAACTATTTTATAATGTAACAATTTTTGTTCAGAAATTTAATTTAAAAATTACTTATTTTAAAGCATCATTATTGATTGATGGTTTCATTAGAATAAAAATGAAAATGAGGCGAATTTGATTCCGTGTATTAGATGGCACATAATTAGATCATAGTTCAATAGAGCGAAGAACACAATTTACTTATATTCTACTAAAGCCATAAACCAACAATCATTCTGAAATTTTAAATTTCTAAAAATAAAATTTTAATATCAAAATAATTTAATTTTTCATGCTTTCTGGTCCTTTTTATTGATTCTTTCTATTCATACAGAGTAATGTCTATTTTGAATTGCATGCAAGCATTATACTCTCCACGTGGATAAGCATTTATATTTATAGTATAAATTTTTTCATGTTGTTTGCTGAAATTTTGCTAGTCTTAAATAACAGATATCTTTTTTCTCTAATTACCTCTACTTTGTAGTAAGGAATTAGAGAAATTTCTCATTTTACAAACCCATTGCATCGGTTACTTTTGTGTTTCCAAAGAAGAACATGATTTCATCATTTTAATCTCGTTCTAGAAACTGGCTGCTTCTATGTTTCCAAAGCGTACACTAAGCTTCATCGTTTGAGAATCATAAAGTTTGCTGATACTCACAGAAAATGAGACCTGAAGGAAATGTTTCGTTTCTCCTTCACTATCCTGCTTAGAATTCATAAACGAAAGGCTTAGGGATTTAATTTTTCCTCCATTTTCTATGGGCAGGATGGATCAATGACTTTCATTTCAATCAGTCAAAAGATATCAAGATAAACATAAACAAGATCCCAGTTTGATACTAAAAAAGATAAACACATCTCCTCACAATCCTGTTTGATTATTCTTTGCATTTAGGATGAGATCTTTTCTGTTCATCGAAAGATACATCTTTGAATGAATAGCCAGGAATATCACAAAGCTTTTAGGCATCCAGCCTTTTATTCTTGAAATATCCCCGAGGGCAATTCAATTTCTCCCGACAAATAAGGCTCTAAGTCCTTTTCCATTAAAAAATCTTCCCTGGAAAATAACGCAATCGAAAATCTGACATCTTCATCCATCCTCTTCAGCACACGTTGATGGAAGAAGACGCAGAAGACGAGCCACTTCTGGAGGGAGCGAGGACGTCACTGAAAGACCCCTAAAAGCGCTGAGAATATTCCTCAATAAAGGATGGCTGGGTACACCCTGCTTACATAAGCACAAGCCTATGGTAACTTTCATATGCGAGCATGTCTATGTGCTACAGCGTTTAAGTCCCATCGGACCCATGCTTCCATCTGCATTTTGAGCCAGAACTCATAAATATTAATGAACATTCTGGTGAAATCTCGGCCCCGACTTTTTTTAGCACCTGCCTCCCTTGAAAGCGTGTGTACCGAAGAGGCAAGGAAATTCAATAAGTATGCTAAATCCCCGCACGTAATAGGTGGCAGGCCCTGTTATTCAAATAAGGGGTAGTTGTTCTGAAGCGAATATTTTCCGATGCGTGAAAATGGTACCGTTAGAAGACGCTCGTTTTCTTTCGAACCTGCCTCTTGGAAAGGAGATGGTAATTTAGTGATTAGGAAAGAGGGAGTTAGGCACAGAGAGGTGTTGCATTACGGGTGACAAATTTTTAGGTGGAAGGGTCCCTTCTATTTTTTTTTTTTTTTTTTTTTTTTCGAACGAGAGGATTTATGTCTGAAGGTTTCGATGGTTCTCAAGACGGTCCCGCTCTTCTGGTTTAAGAACATCCGCAATTTATAGCCAGGATTAGAGGCACTGGAAAAAGACAAAAGAACAAACATGTCATAGTCTTTAGCTTAATGCTGAAAAATTGGAGAAACTAAATTTCCATACTCTTGTCATAAATTATATGGATGTTTTCTATGGTACGAAGAGTCATTTGATTTCGGAAAGTAATAAAAGGAATAGTCTTCCAACCTTACGTGTTATAAAGAGCTTTTGTTTTCAGCTTAAAACTTTCTAAATATACTACGCTTATTGCTTTATCGATTTTTGTATTTTTATTTTATTGAACTTAGGATTTGATATGTATCACTAAGCAATTTTGTTACCATTGTTTTTCTAAATTTTATATTGCTCAAAATATAAAATTCTTTTTTTTTCTCATTCCATATAAGTTGGTCACTTTCTCTGATTTTTCTACTTGCAATAAATGATACTTCAACTAAGTAATTAATAATAAAAATACTTTTTTTCTTAATTTTTCTTTAGACATCAGTATTTAACTATTCCAAGCTTTAGATTCAGATTTTCCTTTGATAAATTTATATTTTGATCAATAAAGGGTTGTAAAAAAAGATTTAATTTAAAAGGCGATTACACTTTTATTATATTAACTACTATTATTAGCATATAAATTTTCTAGAAAATTCTCAATACTGCATCAAAACATGATCATATTTTATACCTATTGTATAAGCCTATGCCTTCGAAGTGGTAGAAGAAGTATTAAATGGTTAAAAATGATTGCTATTTTACATAGTATAAAACATATTCATATTTATCATTACATTACATCAAAAACATCATATTCATCATTACATCAAACCCATTCATATCATTATCAATTTATCAAGGCAGTCAGCCCATTAGTTAATGGGTGATGGATTTCTAAAATATGTTCATATCATTAACTTTTAATTAGCATTAAAAATAAATTTTTCTGTCATTGTTTCTAATCGCCAGAGGCGGCGCTAAATTTGAAGCTTTATTCCTTACACAAAGAGTGGTCAAAATAACTGAAATGATCTACAATTTTGAGCCTCTTTCAATATTTAAATGTCAATGATTTTACTTCTATTGCCATGACAAAAAGAAAATAGTTACTCTATGGCACTAAAAGATTAAAAAACAAACGAGGGGGGGGTCCCCAAACTTTATCGCATACTCTTTAATAAATGTGTCATGCCACAGAATGCTTTGCATGTTAATAGTTACGAAATATCAACTTTTGGCATTAATTTGGCTTTTTTTACTGGATTCGTCGAGTCTTTTATTCGGCGATTCATCCCTGGCATGCGTTAATAGTATCCGAAAATTGAATTTCTGTTTTAGACATGTTTTTCTCATTCGATTGAAACGAAGATTTGACACGAATCTTCACTTGTAGTCACAAATTCTCATGCCAAATTTACTATCCTTAAGTCATTGCGTTTTTGAATGATCGCGTTTACTTATTTCTGAAAGTACAGACCGGCAGACAGTCAACCGGTAATTGGATTTGGCTCTAAATTTGACACTCTAGATATTATATCTGTATACCCAATCTTATCTATCTAGCTCTCACCATTTTGTAGTTATCGCATTAACTTATATTCGAACACCCGCACCTCCTCTTAACAGATTTTACTCAGAATTCGGTAGAAATCTGCAAATTAGGTGTAGACAGTATACCAAACGTCAATCGTTTAGCTCAAAGCGTTTTTGAGTTTCTTTATCACAGACAGATGGATATTTTTTCAAAAATGAGCTTTCTAAATCAGGCAGGCCAAAAACGTGGAGATTTGAAACTCGAGTTCGAATTTTTTGACGATTGCTATATTTTCTCTATAGTACGTATACGAGAAAGTAAAAAAGGAGTGCACCTTATTGCAGAATTTGGTAGATTTAGAGATAAAGATAGCCTAAGCATACTGCATACTACAATCATTTGATTCATTACGTTATTTTCCCTAAGGGAAGAAGTTCTCTGATGGCGAAGTTTAGCTACTAAGACAGCAGATCGAATGTTCGAGACCTGGTTTCATTAAATATTTGTCAAGCACACAGATTTGGTGAATGTTATATCCCTCGACATCAGACGAATTCCTGATGGTATAATTTGGGAGTCTAGACAGGGGAGAGCTGATTAAAGCTTTGATTCTATCATTTTATCAGTGTTAATAAAGATTACGCTCGCTCTTAATTATTTGAATGCGAGCAAAAGCATTAGAAATTAAGGATAGTATTTAAATTCTGAAAACAGCTGACTTCGTTACTTTAAACCTTTGAAAAAAAAAGAAAGGATTTCTTTTTAACAGTCCTTCCACAACATTATTTAAACAGTTTTCGAAAATTCGTCGTAAGAGATTTTCTAAACTATTTATCAATTGAAAAATCAGACAAAAGGTAAGTATCGCTTGAATTGCTGTAAAAGATAATTTTTATTCATTATGATCAATTCTTTAAGTTACAAAGGCTTGATATCATATACGAATATGTCATCTTCTTAGGTCAAAAGATTTAAGTTTGGAGTTAGACAATAAAATGTGAACCATGCGCCCCATAATAAATCTGCAATCAGTGATTGCGATGCTGTTTATTTTGAATTCTAGCAATAAATAATATCACAAAGATATTTAAAAAAAATTTGTTTCATCATAAAACCTTTGAAACGTTTTTAGTGTTACTTTTAAAAGGATTTAAATGACGACATACTATTTTGCTTTTTTACTTCCGTCAATAAATGTACTCCTGAAAAAATTATGAAGTCTAAATTTTATACAGTCCTTTGGTCTTAAGGAAACATACCCAATGAAATATTCTTGACAATCTAACTTTTAAATAAAAAAAATGTTTCGATCTTCTGTGACGAGTTATGAAGTTTTTAATATCACTATTTTAGGACAATCAACAATTCCATTATTTTAGGCTTATCAGCTTTGGGGAAACTCTGTAGCCTGATTGGTGTATCTACTTTGATGCGGTCAATAGAGTGATCAAAAATAGCACATCTTTATAAGATAGAGGTATTGAAATTTTCATAAGTCATTCAGTTATAGTCGCAACAGAATAGAAATTTCATTTAAAAAAAAGATTAGTATCTCAAAAAACATTTTACTGAATATGACTGTTAAGACCGTAATCTGTATAAAAATATAAAATTCGTAATTCATCAGAACATTCATTGATTCAAACTGCATAAAATAGTTATTTTTACTTCATTTAGATCATTTTTTTAATTGATGTGAGTGCCTAATACTAACTGCTGAGAAATTAAATATCGGGACCCTTTAGAGTTATGTTTACCTTAAATACTATAGAATTACTGAATTAATATTTTAAAAGTTTGTATAAAACTTTTTCCTGCCACTTACCTTTCTAGAAAATATGTTTATTTCATTTCTTACACACAATCGCTGAAAATTACACTTTTCTAGATTTACTTTGCAATCAGAGTTAACTAATCTTTCAGTTGGAGCTTTTGTCAACGTGTTGCCATCAAGTTGATAAAATATAATTTTTCTCATAAACATAGAATGTGCTCGTGTTCGTTAAATTTCATTTCGTGAGAAATAAATTATTGGAAAATATGCTTAAAATATTTTTTACTTTAATAAAAAATAAAAATTTAATTCACATTTCAAAAAATTCATATCATTAAAAAGATAATTTTTTTAACTATAAGATAAAGAAAAAAATATTTTTGTATTTTAATATTTCCGGATGTTACGGTGGGAAAACGCCCATGATCGCTCATATAATATCCCATAATTATCCCATGATCGCTCATATAATATATGAGCGATCTATAGTACATTCTTCATAACTAAAAGGACGTGTGTGTGTATTTCTTTTTCTTCTCACAGGTGGAAACTCAAGATTTATTTAAAATTCTAATTTCACTATCAAAGGGTCTTATCAATTTATTTGTATGCATTATTAATTTTTTAAAAGAACCTTTTTAATCCATGTTGTTTATAATTACAATAGTTTCTCAAGATTTTGCTTGGAATTAAACATTTCAAAGTTTCTTTTTTATTTTAGAAATTTCAAAATTTTATTCACCTGGTCTTAATAATTTTTTTTATTTAGCTTTTCAATTGATTTGACGAAAATGAATTCAGGCATACATGCAATACTCAAATATTTATCTAAAGATGAATTTATAATATGTATCTATCGTAACCGGAAGGCCCAACATCCATCCAACTCTTAAATGAAACGTCAAAACACATCGAATGAGGCATCCTTTATTTAAACATCTTGTCTCCACAGCCCGTTATTATTCAAAAATCTAATTAAGCCCACGAGTTTTCTGCTTGTGTAAACAAGCTGCTATCAGTCGCTTCCATGTTCCATGCGAAATTTATCAGCTGAGCGTTGGCAACACTTTATCCAGCCTCTTTTATTAAAGGCAAGAAACATTCCAGAAGGACATTAATTGCTTTTCTAATGGCATTACGGTAATGCGGGCTGCACTTTAAATCCTTTAACGTAATGACTTCCGGCCAAAGGAGGAACCCATTCTTGATGGGCAGCTTCTTGCCGAGTCGCAGTAATTAAAACCCGGTCCTCACTTTTTGGAGAACTTCTTAGTTGATCACGGCTTAATAGAGTTCCGCAAGTCTTTATCTTTACGCTCTTTCTTTAGACTGTTTACTGAAGAAGTGCCGCATTAAAATTTTTAAGAGCAGGTAAGATAAAGAGGATACATTGTAAAGACAGTTGCGAACGCTACCGGAAATAATTATTTTGGGGATCATAATTTTATGAAGCTCTTTATCAATGGATGGATGGTAGGTTTCAGGTTCTTAATGCTTGGATTTGTATAGGATTCTTTTATTAAATTATGGAATGGATGTGAAGATTTAGGTGCTTTTTCCAAGACGCTGGAAGTAATTAATGTAATGGAGTTTCGTTATTGCGTTGATTTGTTATTTTTATTTCAAATGACAGTAATGTAGTCTCTTGAGTCGTCACCTAGTTTGAAGGAATTAATGTAAGCTTTTACAAGTCATTAAGAAAAACTATTAAGCTTATGATTCATATTATTCTTCCGTTAAAGTAATCATTAATTTTTCAAAGTAATTCAAATTTAACAAGAGAGTTCACTTTTTTTCTACTTAATCCTATAACTTATGTAAGAAAGTTGTATCAATAAGTTACCGGATAGACAGAGACCCTACATTTTACAAGATGAAAGGTTCCCGTTTCACTTTGTAACCGTAAAACTACAAATACTTTCATACTTTGAAATCTAAACAAATACTTTTTTAACTTTGAAAGGCTTAAACACTTTTGTCTCTAGCTCTATAAAAAAAAGCAGGACTGTAGTTTTTTAAAAAAAATTATTGTGTAACTCAGCACAGATATATCAAATTATGATTTGGTTAATACTGATTAAAATGCATCATAAAATTACAATATTAGCTTACACCATCGCTTTATAGGAGAGAAATGTGAACTTTTATTAACATGAGAATTTCGTCACCTGCTTAATAGAGGAACATCTATCGCTTTGTCCAGCTCGCACGAAGACTTAGTCTGAACTGAGGGGTTTCCTCTTCCGCCACCCTAGGGAGGCTGAGGCTGCAAGGGAGCTTAAACACACTTTTAATGTTTGTTTCATGACAAATGAGAAATTCGATTGAAATTTATTCATAATGGTATACCTGAAACCGGTGGCGTATCCCAACTCACAAGTCCGAAGTTCGATCCTCTGGCTGGGCAAAGTCGACTCAGTTTTTCATACCTTCAGTGGGTCGATAAACTGAGGACCAAGCAAACTCAACACTAGGGGTTGCGCGTTAAGCTAACCACCTAACCAGGACATATGCCTTGCACCCCAGGGCCCTCGGTCAAGAAAGCAGATATGGGCACTGTAGGCTTTGGCCCACATGGCTGTCGTGCCAGTGTGCTTAGTTTGTTTAATAGGTATACCTGAAAGCATTCAGTAAAGTTTGCACATACTACTGTCTAATCCATAATATTGGAATACAAATATTATACAAAAATACTCGTACTGAAGGTGATTCTATATAAAATGTAAAACGAAATACTGGCAACGCATAATTTCTATGGTAGTGTTGTAATAAATTGTTCAGTACAATCAATATTCGCGTCTGTATATGTTCATTATTGCTATTAAAACAACGTCACTCACAAAATTGCTTGCAATTATAAAGAGTTTATAATGCTTCATTTTGGTTTCAATGGTTACGAATTCATCTTTTTTCAACACTTTGCAGCTTAATGGTTGAAAACTCGCCACGTTAATCAGAATTTGATAAATAATTTCAGACTAAAATTCAAAGAAGGAAAAAAAAAAAGTCGAAGTGACTATTTTTTTAAAAATTTTATAGTCTCGAACGATACCGATTCTTCCTTTTTGTTCCAAACAATTTTTGATTACAGAGCGGCAATGTTCAAAACTTCCTACCTACCTACAACCATCTTTAATTCTGATTTCCCAATCAACTTTTAGAACATCACTTGAGGATTGCGTACGGGTGCAGCTTTAAAAAAAATGGATATAAACCGTCTCCCTTTCTTCCCATACCTTGCATAACATGTATAGAATCGAGAAAAAAAAGATGCACCAAGAATTAACAATACCCTTCGGCTAAATAATTTTTGAGCAGATACTGTCCCATCATGTAACTACAACTCACGCCTATGATGTAAGACCCCTTCTCACAGAACTGGGGGCCCCGTGAGGGTGAGGAAGTAGGAATAAAAGCGGAAGTATGTTTTTTTTTTTTTTTTTTTCGTGCCACGAAGACAGCTGTGAACGAGAGTATATTTTTTTATCATGTAGACTGCTTTTTTATTACTGCGAACGGGGTCAGGTGTACGTATTTTTTTCACTTCAGTTCTTGTCATTATCGCGCATCGGAATCGCCTTATTTCACAAGGGAGGTTTCGTAAGGAGGGTCCATTTACTATCATACGGGCGAGTGTGGAGTTAATATACCGCTTTCGGAAGGGGGTGCCAAATGGTTTCGGTGTTGTAACCCGTTTGGCCTTTTACCAGATCGTGCGTGCAAGGATAAATTCTCGGTTTTATGGAGCCTTGTTAGATGTTTAAGATTTCCCAACGCGTAATGATTTTGTTTAACCCGAGAATGGTAATGATCCAGGATCGAATCTTCCATGATGGTGGCGGGGATCGGAGATAAGTGGGATCCGCCCACAGAGTGAAACAACTCGTGTTCCTCAATTTCTTGATTATGACCAGCATTTAGTAGGATTACTGTGCTGTTTGGAATCCTAGTGCATATTAGATTTCTTTATAAGTCACTTTGTGTTAGTAGCAAAAACTTATAAATACGCATCACATGTCATATTAATATATGTATAATTCCATTTTATATCACAAGGACTAAGTATAATAATTCCAAATATAAAATGATCAATACAAGATGAGCGGATCACAGAATAAATTTTGTAATCATAAGATTCATTGCTTTCATTTAACGATGAAAACGATAGCGGATCAATGGAGATTTGAAGGCTTTTAACTGAAGTGAATAGATCTTCTGAATTTCAATCCAGGATTTTCTGGAATCGGAATACATACATCAGGAGACTTGTTCGGAAATGTAAAGGTGGACAAATTAATTGAATTAATTAAATTAATGAATTAAATATTAACAAATTAAATTTCAAGATAAAATTGTAAAATAGGCAAATAAATGCAATGTAAGAAATATTCCGAGGCAATAAAGTAGTTAACTAATAAAAAGGTTTAAAATCAGAAATAAAGATAAAGAAATATTTATAATATATGATTATTTTTATAATTTTTTTTTTCTAAAAATTAATTCTTTTGAATTACGAAAAAAATGTACGCTAAAGCACTCGGACAAAATGTATGACAAAAACTGAGAAAGAATATTCTTCAAAAGTTAATAGTTTTAAAATTAAAATCTAATTATTTATCTGTTATTTAGAATTATTTAGTTAGATGATAAATTAAGAAGGAATCCGGTGTTCTTTTCCAAATTGAGAAAAATGGTTGAAATTTGCAATATTTTTGTATAATTTTTTTGACTTCTGACAACTTTATTTTGAGGTCGAAAACAAAATTCGAATTGTCGATGCACCACTTCTAAAGAACAGTTTAATTTGATAATTTTGAGTCTGACACTTTCAAAGAATAACAACAATTTCCATTACTTGGGAAGAGGGAGAATTTTGAAACTACTTTTTTAACTTATAAATTTCAAAAAAGAATAACGGACTCTTAAACTGGACTTTTCAGACAAAAAATGTGTTTTAAAATGACATTTAAATAACATTCGAAAAATCACTTTGATTTATTATTACAAGCTAAATTTCTGCTATTTGTTTACAACGGTGACTTTTTGAGTCTTCACGTTCGACAGGCAGGAACGCTTTTAATTCTTTGGAGATGTCTTGTATAGAGATTTTACAAAACTAGATGGATGTGGTTATAACATTTTGAGGAGATACTGCTGACACAATTTAAGCATACAATGATTTTATTTCAATAGCTTACGAACAAACTAAACACAACTGCCAAGATATATATACAGATCATAGATGCAAGTATTTGCAGTTATAAGATGAATATTTACATACGAAAGAATATTTAGCTAAAAATTCGGATTCAAATAAAAGCATGGTTGGAGACGAACTGGATTCGAACAGGACACCATAATTCTAGAAATCAAAGAAGCCAATATTGTCAAAATTCATCAAGTTATCGACCCTGAACACATTATGAGGCCTTTCTTTTAACTGCATAATCAATTTAGTTTTCAACACATTTTTAGCATGTTAATGATTTGATAATATTTTAATAAATTTGTGACCATGTATTGCTTTATTTATTTATCTATCATGATTCAAGACTGCCCGATATCTATGTTAGTGCACGATGTTTTTGAAGCAAGTGTTAGGTTTTATAAATATTCTTATGACTAAGCGAACTTAATGAAATATGAAGGTACCTGGCCAATTACACTTGACAAAGTATTAATATTATTCTAGTACTTTAACATGAAAATAATTTGTATTTTTTAATTGACCTGCTTGCTGCTTCTGAACCTAAAGGTCATAGGCAGCTAGCTGTGGAAGACAGACTGCCACTGAGTTGGACTGGGATATTGCTTTCATCATATGAAACATTTCTGGCAATAAAAGTTTGGAACAGATTGAATTATCATGTAGAATATTTTTTCAAAAATGTGTCCAGTACATGTTGGTAGAAAAGAAATATCTGCATTTAAACCAGCGGAAGTCGTTTCCCCAAAACTTCCTCTCATATTCTGTAATAAATTTGTCTTGCCAGAGAACGCTTTATATGGCTTTGGTGTGCAATAGTTACAAAATATTAACTTTTTGCGTTCATTTAGCATTTTTACTGTCATCTTTAGCGAATTACCCCTGGCATCCATAAATAGCTCCAAAAATCGAATTTGTGTTTCAGATACATTTTTTCTAAACCGATTGAAATAAAAAGTTGGCAATAAACTGCACTTGTAATCACAAAATCCCATACAAAATTTGATGTATTTAAGCCATTGCGTTTTAAGTTATCATGTTTACCTGTTTCCGAAAGTACAGACCAAAGATACCTAAAATTCCCTTTCCTAAATCGACACGTGTCAAAGAAATCCCTATAAGAATCTCTTAGTAAAAGCACTAAGTAAAACAATTTCTCACACTTTAATTCCTGTGTTACGGTGCAAACGAACATTTAATCATTTCTCCACGTGGAAGAATAATTCGAAGTTAAATCCAAACTTGAAGTGCTTTAGAAATACCTAGTTAGTATAAAAAAAATTTTTTTTTCGTTGGCCATGGTAACCATTGGTTTCCTGTAAGAGTACTTCTCACATTTCCAATAAAAAAAGACGGCGGGAATGATTTTCTTAAAACCTTCTAGTATGTTCTCTAACCCCCTGCTTGATACTAGCCTATAATAGTGTGGTGCCGTCATGACGCGCGTCAAAACCAGCGCCTCTAGCGGCAAAAGTACTGTAGCTGCCAGTTCAGAGTAGGCCGCGGTGAAAGACGTTTGCAACGGAAGACGTTCGTTGCATAACTAGAAAGAAGACGTGTTTTGACGATGCCACTGTAGACGATAGCCGTAACGTTCTATAACTTGAAAGAAGACGAGGTGTCTTAATTAACTTTGTTTACTTCAGTGTTCGTGTTGTTCCAGTATTTGTATTGTTCCTGTTCCGTCCATCATCCATTAATCTTGTAACTAAATTCAGAATATAGTCATTTTATCATCAGTTGGCCGTCTCATCCTTTATGTGTTAAAACGCCCACAAACAACCTACAATAGTTACGAAATATTAATTTTTGGCTTGAATTTACCCTTTTTACTGAATTTATCGTGTGATTCTTGACAAGTTTTATGGTGATTAATCGTTGACATGAGAGTTAATAGTACCCGGAAATATGATTTCTGCTTTAGATGGCATTTCGCAATCGATTGAAACACAAATATGACAGAAAACTGCGTTTATAGCCGCAAAATCAGATACCAAAATTGATATATTTCAGTCATTGCGTTCACGTCTTTGAAAGTACAGACCGACAGACATTCAACTAGCAGTTAAATTTGGCTAAAAATTTGACATCTGTCTACAATATAGATGCTAAATCTGTGTTTTGAATTATCTGTCTAGCACACTTCGTTTTGTAGTTCGTATTGTAATTGCCCTTTTAACCTATATACGGACAGACGGATTTTCTCTGAATAGATTTTACTCAAAACTTGATAGAAATCAACAAATTTGGTGTAAAGAACGTATGCCAAATTTCAACCGTCTAGCTGAAATCTTTTTTGAGTTATCTTTGTCACTGACAGACGGACATTTTCCGAAATTGTGTTTTTGGATCCATCAAAATCTCAAGTTCAAATTTTTTGACGATTACTATACTTTATACTATGTATACAAGAAAGTAAAAAACAAAATAGGACACAATTTGTTTCTAAAGTGTAACTGATTAAATCTCTCTACTTAGAAAAACAGCCTATTCTTGAAAAGAAAAAAAGAAAAAAGAACACAATGTCTTGGCAAGTCCCCAAACCACGATTCCGCAAAATAATTTAGAATATTTAACGAGGTCAAAATGACAGCAAGCCTATGGTAATGAGTTCGACTGAAAAGAAGAATATCTCAATAGGTTTGTAGCTGAAGGCACAACAATAAAATGCCGATACAACTCGTTTATAATGATTCCCGGAAAATTATTTTGCTGTTTTCTGTACATTCTTAATGATTTATAAACAATCTCAAAAAAGAATGTTTTAAAGTGAAATTGTATAGTTATATTTGCTCTCATCTCTGCAGTTGACGGTCCGAGAAGCACTTTTCTACATTCTAAAATTCTCTCTGCCTTTTTTGAAAATTTATTTATTTGGAAGACGTTCCAATGCATTCGATTAAATTGGATTCAAAATAAGTTTTTGTAAATCATTCTAGATCATTTGTTTTTTTCGCCATAGTAAAATATGGATAGTTTATTTTTTTACTGGCATGACAACCCATAGAAGGCCAATAAAAACATTTCGCGTAACATTATATGTATGGTGATGTCAAAATTTTAACAAATAAACTTGTTACTCAAACATTTTTGTATCATTGTCCTGATTATTTACTCACTGGCTATATCCTTATTTCAATAAAATAATTGTTTTAGATATAGATAATTCATAAAGTTCCGTTATTTTCCGTTCCTTTTCAGAGTTCCAATTTATAATGGCATTCACAGTGTCCTGTAGGCTTAAATTACAAGATGAGAAAAAGTCGGGATTACGCAAAGTGAAGATATTTTAACATGAAGTTTCTTGTTGCACCCAGCCAGTCTTCCATAGGAGCAGCAAACATGTCATCACATTATTGTGATGATGAAAACAATACTGTCTAGAAAGATAATGGTTTGGGAATCATGTTGATTGCTGCTATTTCGACCAAACTCATCACGGCATCATTCATCCTGAATTCTTGTACACCTGACAATGCACACTATTAGCAAGAAATAACCATTTATGATATCCTCATTATACGTATTATGTTATCTCTTTTGTCGCCACTCTACTTACCAGATATAGAACCAATAGATTTCTTTTTCTTTCTCAGAAATACAACCGAGTGTGTTTGTTTTTTTCTGTTAGAAAATTATGCCTAATTTTTAACAAAAAAAATCATATTCTTTTTATTTATAAAAGATTTTTTTTTAACATTTGGGATTAAAATTCGTTTAAAAATATATGTATATTCAAAGAACATATTTGGTTTTAATTTTAAACAGACTTCATGAACTTAAGAAATATAATAATTGATTAATGCACCAGAATTTTCGGTACGTTAAACAGAAAAGCAGCAATGATTCTGGGGAGGCATACCAATATCGAACATACACATATGAATGCTGGGAGCATAACACAGCATTCATATTGAGCAATTAATCATTCACGCATTTGTAACACTTGTTCGTGTTTGTAGACGTTACTGAATGTATGGTAACTTAAACTTGCGGCTTAAAATGGATCGTAACTTTTGAGAATCTCGAAAGTAAAGATCGGCCACAATGAAATATGTTATTCTATTTGTTTATTCTTTTTATGCAATAGTCTATCGTCGATGAGTAACCAAAATAAATGGCTACTCCAACCCACCCGAAAGTACACGGAAAATTTATATGATCGGAATGCCGCAACAACATAAGCGGGATCTAAGGTTTTGTCCTCAAGGTTGTCACCGGTCAAGGTACAATCACTCCAGAAGGAGTGATACATCCGATATAGTAGTGGGTAACCGACCTTATATCATTTCTACACCAACCAGGGCCCCGTTAACCAACCACTATACTGGAAGCTTCTCATATATGAAGTGTCCAGTTCCCTCTGAGATTTTTTCGACTTATAAATCCTTTTTTCCAAAGCTAAATAAGAAGTATAATCTTTCAAAAATCACTTCAGAATTATTGCCAACTTCCCTCTTTGTTTCCTGGCACGAATCGCATTAAAAACAACAATAATAGTCGAATGTTCTTTTTTGGATTGCTAGTTAAAAGTTCTGTCATGCAATGATTAATAAAGAATTCGAATTTCTTTTCTTAAAATAAATTTAAGGTCTCAAAGCTTAGAAAGGGTTTTTAAAAAAATCCACTCAATTGTGAATAAAATAGTCGGATAGCGGGATTCTGTCGAGGCATTTACCCATCTTAAAGAGGCATTTGGTGTCAAGCTGTTTCTCTTTAGGAGATTTGAAACAATGATAGTAATCAGAGGTTATCTCCCTCATTTAAACCACTTCTGTTTCGATTTTTTTTATTATTATTATTTTCTTTTTCTTCTCTAGCTTCGCTTTTGTTTCGTGGAGCGGAAGTCGTAAACCTGACACTGAGAGAAGAGATGTCAAACGAATGAGATTTACAACATTTCACACGGATTTCAAACCTGCTGCAGGAAAACTTTCATCGCCTTTAAAAGAATGCTCCATTTTTTTTTCTCCGCTTTATGTATTTGTTTTCCTTTTTTTTAAGCGAGTTTCCGACCGAGAGAAGTAAACATTTTCAATTTCCGGTGGCAGCAGAGATATTCTCAAAACAGTTTCTGCAGAAGCCGAAACTTTTCGCTTTTAGAACGAACACAAAAGAATAAAATAACGGAGAGTGTAAAAAAGAAAAAAGAAAAAAAGCTAGAAGAATTATTGACAGAATGCAAGGCCAAGTTAATGCTTTTGTTAGGTGGCAGCCAGAACTTGAGTTGAGTTTCATTTCAACTAAAGTGAATTACTCGAGAAAGAACATTTTACAGTTCCTAAGTACTGTTCTTTTCCTTCGGATGTTTGTCTTTGGAACGATTCGTTGCATTAAACATTTTCTTAGATGTTAAGCCATTTTTTTTTTAAGTAACAAAAATATTTTGGTGCAAAAGTCTTTTTTTTAATACAGGAAACGCAGTTCTTAATTCAAATAAGAAAAATATGCGCATTGCTTTCTCATAAACAAACTAGAAAACGTCAGAAAAAAATTGAATAAATAAATTCTTATATTGCTAGATTTGATTCGGTTTTATTAGTAAGAGTTAATATGACTTTTGAAGTAATAATATGCATCTTATTATGTATTTTTGATATCAAAGATATTAAAAATAAATTTTTTTAGAAGTTCTAGATTATTTTTCAATAACTTTGGACAGAAAAATTTATCTCTCTTTTCGAAATGCTTGGCTAATATGCAGTATTTATAGAACTTTTTATACTCGGTAAATTAATTCTGGTGTTGTTTTTATTGATTAACTTATATAATAGTTTAATAAATAATGTGAGCGTAATTTATCAACTATAATGCCTTGAGACTGCAATAAAAATGCATCACGTGTTTGTGAAAGAAATATAACAATACTTATTAAAAGGAAAGTTATGAAATATATAAAAAAAGACATTTATAAACCTGAATTAAAAAAAAAAACTTTTCTGAAAACGATTTTAATACTTCCGAAAATCATTTCTTTATGAGTACATTCATATGGAAATTCCCGTGGATAAAATCTACCCAAAATAATTCAGTCGAATCTGAAGCAATGCTAGAGAATTTCTCAAGAAAAAAAATATTTCCTCAAAGTAATTCGATCGATTTTAACCTCAAGAACTTTTCGACGCTTCGCTATTGATTGCGAATAAAATTTCCATTGACGTATTTTTTATCAATCTTATTTTATCGTTTCAAATGTTAAGCTGACTCGTTTTTTCATTTCGATGTATTAATATGGCAACAATATAATTCACTTCTCTGAATGTTGCATATTGCATTTAACTTAACTTTCACAAACAGTTTATTGAAATAAAAAATTATGCAGCAGGTGCATTACTCTTTCTCTTTTGGATAATAGATGGCGATGTCTGATTAGGTATCCCATAATGCTGTGCGATTGTGATTAAAATGAGATGAGATGTTGTTCTGTTAAGGTATGCGCGCGTCTTGTCTTTTGCGTTTGTTTCGATGTGATCATTAAAGAAATGTTACCGAAAACACACGTCCTCTCGCTTCCACTGCACGGATCATAATCATCTACATTCCACCACATGTATTTATATTTGAGGGAGGGGGTGCAATAGTATTCTTCATTAACATCATATTAATAAGAAATGTCTCATTTTTTTATATCAAACTTAAACATTCTATTTCACCTGTCATTTCAACTGTAGCTTCACTTTGAAGAAAGAGAAGTTAATATAAAATAAAAATTCTAATAACATATTAGGAAAGGCAATCAAAAAAAATTCTGATGAATTCCTCATTATGTAATTGCAAATTATACTTGTTTTTTCCCCTTTAGCTAGACAATATCTCTTCAATCTAATCTTCTTTTCAATACGTGTATAATTTCTCTCTATTGATATAACTCGCAATAAATAATGTTACGACTTAAGAAGACAAAATCAAAAGCTTTCATCTTATTCTTTATCGCCTTACGATATATATCGTATAATCAGGCATTGTTCGGGTTGAAGCTGAAGAATTGACACCTCATTTAATTTGTAACCTTTAATAACTTTCGAGAGTATCAAAGTTTCTTTGTTCAGTATTTTTAATTCACAGTAGATTGATTACTTTTCAACTGCATAATTGATCACCGGGTTTGTTGATATCATCTTCTGATATACTCTTGAAATTTCTTGTCATCCAATGAACAATATAATTGTTTGTTAACTATTGATGATGATGATGCGGTAATGAAAATAACAAACATATAGAAAAAGTCAAGTAATTCGATCACAAATTTGTTATGAATGGAATATTATATAATCTATTGTATGTGTGGTAAAATCGAATGAATATAACACAACTTGATTTTAAAATTATGTTCTCATTAAAATTATGTTCATGTATTTACAACATATTTACAGATTCCTTGAGAAACATCTACAATTCGTAAGAATGGGATTAAAATAGCGGTTACAAAGTATACAAAAAGTCATTAAAGAGTAAATAAATTAAGTATTACAATAGTGCGATAATTAAACTGGAAAAACAATCTAAAACACCAAACGATATTCTTACGATTTTTTTGTGACGGGAATTTAATTAATTATAAGTAAGAAACCAAACGATAAAAAACCATAACTCCATCTGAAAATCTTAATTAAAAACAAAAACCGGATGATAAATTAATAGCGCCACCTAAAAGGGACGTCACTTCATAAAAATACCGAACAACTATCAAGCCTTATTATAAAGTGAATGCAAAAAATATTTTAATTAAAAATTACTAAAACAAACGCAGAAAGTTTCTTTTTTTAATAATTTAATTATATTTGGGCATTTTATAATTTAATAACATCTTTTTTCATGCAAAATGCGACTTTTTGAATCATTTAGTGACAGCAAAATAAAACGGATTGAGAAGATAAATAGAATCAAATTATAGTAGGCCAAAAATTTCTCCAATATGCGAGGGCAGTTTTTAATATTTAATTCAGTATTTAACAACCTATTTTGTTTAATTAAATTATGAAATAAAATACCTATTATACAAAGTTAGCTATCACAAAGTGTAAAATATTCTGTCCAAGGTTTAATTAAATTTAACTAGGCAAGCATACGATTTTGAATTTATACAATAATTACTTGGGGTGACCTTTGCTGAAGTGAAGTGCGATGTGGAAACCAGAATAGCACTTAAACTGTCAACAATCGATTGGAACTTCCAAACAGATCAGATCGAAGAATTTTACCTTCGGCAACTTGAACTTACACCGAGCTTGTAAATGCAGTGAATTTTCCATGGAATCAAGTTCGTAACTGCTCGGTGCCGAAACTGACATACAGTTCCGATGCCACTGTCATCTTGGATAAAATCCATCCGTCAGTCGTATATCTGTCTGTCCGTCCAAGCGCAAATAAACAAAATAATTAAAAAAAGAAAAACTAAAGAGCTAAATAGAATGAGTTTGGTACACCGTTTCAACATTTAAAATATCAAACTAAAATTTTGAATCAGACATGACAATGGATTGATATTCTAATGATATGTTCCTTCGCACGCATGTAAATAGCATAACTCTAAAAATGCAATGATTTATATTTTTTAAAATAATTCCAGAGGGATCTTCTACTATATTTTACTACTGCTCAATTTTGGATTTCATCCGTTAAAAAAAAGCTTCTGAAATGCATAATCTATTTTCTTCTCTATATTACAAACGAATCGCCCATTTCCTGGACTCTGAAAATAAAAATCTGAGCACTCTTAGCGTTCACGGTCTTGCCCAAAGTTCGCAATTATTTGAGAGTAATCCAAAGATAGCATCTTAATTAGAGAGATAGCGAGGAAATTTCAAGGAGAATATTTTCAATGGTTTGATTTAGTTTCAAAATGTAGACAGAAAAAATTAGTTTAAATTAAGCATATAAGTTAACAGCAAAGTAACTCTTACTATTCACGCATCTTGTCCAAATTTGATGAGATTTACAATTTTAGTGTACAAATCACATTTCAAATTTTGTTCATCTAACTACTTGTAATAGTGTTTGCGCTCAATTATTTCAATTATTGCTTTGACGAACACGGAGTTAGAGAGACATTCTTAGATTAAAGAGATTTAAATAATAAAAAAAAACCAAAAAAAACGTGGATGTCAATTTAAATCCCGATGTAGAATTAGTCGGCTTATACAAATTGACAACAATTGAATTAGACAATTGAATCAGGAAAACGATAAACAGATAATAATTCCGTGCTTTTTGATTCCCATCGTTTGGCATTTCTATCAATTAGAGCAATTGTACCCCAATCAACTACCACCACCCCTCACCGATTTTATTCTTGCAGTAATAATAAAAATAAAAGTAAATGGATTTTAGAAATAACTTTAATTCAAATTTTTAAAAAAATGGATTCCGATTCGATGCTTATGAGCTTTGACTTCATCGTCGTATTCGAATGCCGGAAACTGATATAAAAATGCTCGACAATTAATGACTTTAATATAAAAATGCACGCCTTTATTGTGAGTGAATTAACGGCGAATGGAACGTATTTAAAATATTCCCCCATTAAAAGATTTAAAGTTAAAAGCTTTTATTCATTAATGGAGCTTTTAAATTTCAATTCAATTAAAGGATTATATTGTTACTTAATTACGTTATTCCTATCTTAAAGTGAAGCATTCTTTTAGTTTCTATGCGCCTGAAGTACCAAAATTCCCATCTTCTTAAAATGCCCTTTTTCATAACAAAAAAAAAAAAAAATCATTTTCGCAATTTCCTATTCATAGAAATAAAAAGCAAACAAACATAAAAAATAAATAATGCAGAGCATTTTTTTTTCTTTGTCTAATATCTTTACATCGTAGTGGAATATATATTCCTGTCGAATTATACATTCCTTTTATAAGAAAAATATGCATAGTAGCAATTTTATTATTTTTAGGTTTCAGAGTTGGTCATCCAAAAAGGTCACTGTAATTTCTCTCGGGTATCGAAATGGTGGTGAATGGGGAGAGGAAGTTGAAATAGCAATTTTTTCGCATTTGAATAAAAGGATATTTATCTGAAAGGGAGTGCATAGAGTTATAAAGCATCTTACGAACGTAATAGGCATTAAAATAAATTTTTATAAAGCGTATATTTAGAAAAATACCTTTTTTAAATTATTTAAGCGAAATTTTTGGAACTCCATGTGGTCGAGGAGGATAGAAAAAGGATACCTAATAAAAATTTCTTTCATTATTTGCATCATTTCTTGAAAAATTCAACTTTATCGGGGAAAAAAAAAAGAAGAAATCAACAAACTTCAAAAGCGATCAGGTTGAAAGAAAGCATGACGATTGCTTCAGCTTCAAATACAACATTTGCTAGTAATTAACTCATCGATAAAACATACCCTTCCATAAAATGTAGCAAACGATTTTTCATGTCTATTTTTCCTGCTCACCAAACGATTAATGCATACAAGAAATTACTTTTAATGGCCTTTCTTGGATCGTTTTTAATCTAAAAATCACCAGGAACCGAACGATAAAGCATGAACAGGCATCAAACGAACATTCATCGCATTCTTCCTCCTTCGAAATATTTATTAGATTCAGTTAATTTCGAAGACAATTTGTCAAACTTTCTCCCGAAAAGCGCCGATCAATAACGGAATCAGATAAGCCCGCGCAGCCCTCAAGATCTCGAAGATCATCAATTGTCTTGTGACCTCATTCTCCAAGATGCCGTCGTGAATCGTGGATGATGGCACCCTCTTTTCAAAATCAAAATCCGTCCTCTGACCTTCCATTAACAGCGGAGGGGAGAGGTTTGGGGGATTGTGGAATAGCCTTGACTAAAAAATTTCCTAAAACGGCCTCGCTCCAAGAGTCCGTTACCCTTTCTTTCATAAAAGTCTGAGTGATGTTAGTCAACAGTCGTCTTCATGGTCATCGCCAAGGTTGCCGGCCGGTACATTCTCTTTGTCCCTGCCAGCAGGTTTGTTCTGGAATTAATCCATTACTGGTTCTTGGAATGTGTGGGCAGGGTCGTTTAATTGCAGAAGATGAGTGAAATGTTTGGATTTCGAAGTTTCTTTCGGGAACATTCGTTTTTCGTTTCGAAAGCGGTTGCATTTTTTTAAAAATAAAAGTGAGAGTAAAAAAAAAAAAGCCACAAAGAAAATATATTTGTTGTGTTTCATTAATCCTTAGATTACAGTTCAAAAACGTGACAAATACAGCAAATATCAAGGTGAGTGTCTTAGCCTTGACTTTCTGGTATGCTAACGCAATATACCTCCTTTCGTGTTTCATAGCATAATCCAGAAAACCAGTGGCGTATTTCCGATTAGGCAGTTGCCTGGGGCACATAGGCAGAGAGGAAACAGCAAGTATCATTCAAAATAAATTATTTTTCTTAGCCATCAAGTAAATAAATTTGTATAAGTTATTATCCTCATTCTTTTGAATCGATTGCAAAATATCTGGAGAGTATTTTGTCAGATATAATTCATCCGTTCCTATGCTACATTATGCTCACTTTGTTATTAGAACATTTATAAGTATCAAATGTTCTGCTTCTATACTGATATGTGCAAAAGTATCGCTATTTTAGGTATAAATAGCTTGAAAGAAAAAAAAAAATATTTGATTTGCCCACCGATTCCATTTTTGGAAAATTGCTACTCAAAGTTAAATAATTATTTAAAGAAAAGGCTTGGTACCACATAAATCCTTTCCTTTTTCTTCAACTAAATCCAGGCAAAAAAAAAAAAAAAAAAAAAAAAAAAACCTCTACGTAAACGAATTAACATATTTATGAATTTTCAAAATAAGAAGAGATTCTTTCTTACCTTACTGAATACAAAAACACTAAAAGAATATTTCAATCCTCAAAAAAGTCTCACATCAGATTTTGGTGAACTGTTACCCCTGAATTCAAAAAACTCATTTTTAGAATTATGATTGTTTGTCTATGAACAAGATAATCGACAAACAAAACAAACAAAATAGAAGAATGTCATATTCCGTTTTAGAATTAAAGTATTACACAATCAATCAAATAAATACGCATCAAATTTTGTACCAAATACATCAGTCGGTTGATTGTTCGGCAATTTATTAATTCGAGTGTATACGAAAGCGCTCGCTCAAAAATACTACAAGGATGAATTTTGCATGTAAATTGTCCTCCAGAATTGAAATTCAGTATAAATTTAGAATGAAATCAAATTTTTTAGATCATTCAACTCTTTTTTTTTTTTTTTTTTTTTTTTGAAAGGATTTTTTTTTTTAGATCCTTTTTTAGATCAATCAACCACTCCATTGATTGAATGATTTTTCTTGAAGCAGTCATTAAAATGGTCTAAATAAATATAGTGATATTCAAATTTTCATAACTCATTCAACTTTAATTAAAGAAGAATCAAATTTTTTGGTTTAAAATATGATCGTGAGAAAAATATTTTACGAAGTATGACATAAAAAAACTGTATGATAATTCAGATTTGATGATTTTTTTCAGCTGTTTCTTCATTAAATCAATTGATGATGGGTTGATTATTTAATTAAAAAAATCATTCTTTACATTATTTAAAGCATTTTCCAATGGGAACAATATGCTAATTTCTGTCGAAACGATGCCGAAATCAGCTTTTGACTCACGATTAAAACTGACATACTC
>JAPMOR010064004.1:0-19803 GCA_026543865.1 Argiope aurantia
AGTAGGTCTCGCAAGTCTCTTAAAAAAAGTAATAATACCAATTCCATCCGGAGCTGAATTTTTTTCTGTGTTTAGAAGGGAAACGGTGTTTCATTTGTAAATTTCATCTTTTGGAATAAATGAAGAAACGAGAAAGGGGGCGCTGTAACATCGAAATTTCTCATGGCGGAAAAATATTGCTCTGTGACAAATAGCGCAAAATAGCTCTAAGGAACAAATACGAAGTATTTTTGCGAATATTTCTTTGTTTGCAATTCTTTTAATCCTGCCTTCAATTTTCCGTCCCTTTTCGTTCCCTTTCTTTTGCCTGGTGGCATCCTTTATAAATCGGATTGTCGAAGCAGTCTTGGAAAAATAAAAACATTTTTTAACATCTGATATTTTTATCTGAGTCCTCGAAAATAAAGCTTTTACTGTGAAAAATTAGGATTCTTGAATTTTATATCCATCAAGCATGTAATTTTTTGTTTCAAAATAAGCTTAAAATACAAATCAATGCACAATTTATTTGAAATAAAACACATTAGATATTTTAAATTCTATCAAAAATCAATAACTATAAAACTTAAACGCTCAAAGTTTTTTTTTTTGTGTGTGTGATTAAAATTAATGAAATAATTATTTTTTCTTTCGGATCTGTAACTTTATTTTTAAAGAATGAGCTATTAATTTGGGTGGAAAATTTAGCTAAAAAATTAAAGGTATTTAAAAAAATTATAAAATAAACCCTCCAAAAAGCACTGAAATAGATTCTAGTGTTAAGCATTTTTTTAAAAAGAGGCGTATTTTTAGAAATTTATTATTATTCGTTGTTTTCAGTGCGAGTGAAATTTTTGGAATTTCATTAAATATGTGATGCAGAAAAAAAAAGAAATAGTTGATAGATTTTTCATAGATATTTTTCATTATTTTTAATGAATTCAACTTTATTAAATATAATAAATTTATTAAATATGCTTATGTATAAGTGGTGGTATATAGATATTTTTGAATGTATGATTTTCATTTTTAGTGTTTTCTTTCGTATTAAAGTATTTTACTTAATATGAAAGCAAAGAATTGATAGGACTGATTAAGTTTTTTGCTTAAAGCCAAGAACTGATATAACTGTTTTCCCACCGATATCCTGGGCCGAACATTGCGATCTCTTTTTGATGGCCAATCTAATATCTTAAACTAAAGTAATTGCTTTTTTTTATTTGTTTCACTTTTGCTACTTTTCGCAACGGTTGGAATAACACAGAGCTTTTGATATAAAAGATATAAAAAACACAAGAGCCTAAAAACTTAAAATAACTTTAAATTAACTAAATTAAAAAATTTAACTAAAATAACTTTAATAAAATAAATTTTAAAAACTTAAAATAACTTCCCTCTCCCCCACCCCAAAAATACACACTGAAATAGCGTCTAGTGTTATTTTTTTTTTTAAATAGGCGTATTTTTAGAAAATTATTATTATTCGTTGTTTTCAGTTCTAGTGAAATTTTCGGAATTTCATTAAATATGTGATGCAGAAAAAAAGAAATAGTTGATAGATTTTTCATAGATATTTTTCATTATTTTTAATTAATTCAAATTTATTAAATTCTAGCCGTCTTTGGCGACCAACCGGTTCGCCAGTATTAACGCTCGCTACAATTTTCAATTAAATATTTCAAATAATTTGTGTCTTAATATCTTCTCAAACATAACATATTTAATCTTCAAATTTTGATAGTCATACCAAACTTATACTGTTGTATAGATCGTTTTGTTCAATTTAATATATATATTTTGTTAATTTGTTGTCATTTCCGGTAAAATTTCAACTTTAATTTAAAGTGGAAATGCTGAAATTTCAATTAATGTAAAGATATTTTTAATGAAACCAAGCGTTTTATTTTATTTATCATTTTTATGGCTATTTATTTATTTATTATTATTATTGAATAAGAGTACTGCAAACAGGATCGCTCGGTATTTAAGTCTTATGTGAACTACAAAATATTTTTCAGAATTTATGTAATATCTCAAAGAATAATTCAATAAAAGTTTCTCAGATTCAGGATAAAATTCAGTATTTAGATTTGCTTTCAAAAGGATTGAAATGAAATCAATAATAATATTTATTTTCGACCTATAAATATATTTCAAAAATTATCGTCTGAATTTAATGCAGTAAGGTATAATATTCTGAGAATATTCTGGATACACCCAATTTTAAATAAATGAATGAATGTTTTTATTTTCCACGATCAACTAAGACTGATTTATGAGACTTTGAATGTTAAAAATTTAGAAAAACTCAACATTTTCATAATCTTAGGCCAATTAATCTTGAGAAAACTGCGCGCTGATTGGCGTATTTTCTTTGAAACGATCGATAAAAAAATCTAAAATTACACTTTTTTTATTGAATAGTGATATTCAGATTTTCATAAATAAGTCAGTTTAAGTGATTCATTTAGTTAATTAGAAATTAACTTTTTTTATTTAAAATATTAGTGTTTCAAGAACATTTTGTTATTCGTGATTTCCACAGCAGAAGCTTTATGTAAAATCAAAAATTCTTTATTTATTAGAGCATTTATTGAATCAAGTTACATAAAAAACAATCATTTTCCATTTAGACCATTTTAGCAGATCTGTGTCTTACTAAAGGTTAACAAATTAGCTGTGTGGCCCTGATTTGAATGGATATCCCGTTCATATTAAACAAAACTTGCCTTAAAATAAAATTTATTTATTGGATTAATAATAAAGAGAGTGTAAAAGATCATAAAATAATTTTTCTTGAATTTATTTTTAGAAAAAATAATATTTCATATTTGTTTCATTTCCGACAGACACGTGCCGAAAATTTTATTTTTGCAGATTTCATTTCCAAAAAGATTTAATTTATTTTAATAGGAACTTTAATCAATGTGATGGCAACACTTTGAAAAAAGCTAATTTTTTCAAATGAATGCGAAACGTGCTCGTGCAGCTTAAATTTTATTTCTATTTTGTACGAAAAATATTGTTGAAACATATAGTTAAAATATTTATTTAAAAATTCATTAAAAACAGAAATTTAATTTTAAGGTTAAAACATTGTTATCATTTTAAAGATCAATGTTTGATCTTTAACTTGATGTAAATATCTTTTTTGTGAGGTAATATGTTTGGAAGTTATAGCAGAAACACGCCAAAATTTAGTTTAATTTCTAAATAAATAAAATTCTAATTAAAAATTTGGAAAAATAACCCCCAGGTGCACATTCCCGACCTCCAAGATATACACATGCCAAATTTGGTAGCTGTAGGTTGAATGGTCTGGCCAGTAGAGCGCCAAAACACACACACACACGCATTGAGCTTTATTATAAGTATAGATAATAAATTTATTAAATATTCTTATGTATAAGTGGTGGTATATAGATATTTTTGAATGTATGATTTTCATTTTCAGTGTTTTCTTTCGTATTAAAGTATTTTACTTAATACGAAAGCAAAGAATTGATAGGACTGATTAAGTTTTTTGCTTAAAGCCTGGAACTGATATAACAGTTTTCCCACCGATATCCTGGGCCGAACATTGCGATCTATTTTTGATGGCCAATCCAATATCTTAAACTAAAGTAATTGCATTTCTTTATTTGTTTCACTTTTGCTACTTTTCACAACTAAATTGGAATAATACAGAGCTTTTTATATAAAAGATATAAAAAACACCAGAGCCTACAAATCTGGCTTCGAGGTACCAAGTTAAAATAAAATAAAAATTTATGTAATCTTTTTGGTATTTATTGTGCTACTGTTGTGAGCGTGTTTGATCATGTTAATTTAGAACGGCAAAATGTTCATCAAAAATAAAGTACATGGACACATTTTTTAGTACAGTGCTGTAAAAGCACATTTTTATTATTAATATGTAGTTGCATAAAAATTTTACAAAGCAAAAGCAGCTGTGCATAGAATTCTTACAACATTACAATAAAAAAGCATGTAAAGGTAACATTTCGTTCGAAATCATGAATGCAATTGTATTTTCTCGATTCTTTGCACAAATATTTAATTACACAAAACAGAGCAGTTTTGAATTATTTGAAAACCGTACAATAATGCGAATATTCGTCGTAGCAAATCAGAAACTTAAAACAAAAGACATCACATACTAATATATTAAATTGATTTAATCAAATTGAGCAAAAAAAGATTTAATTTTATTCTCCATAACTTTGCAACAATATACTATTTACAGTAACACAATATAGTATAAGATAACCTTGTAAATAGCAATTAATGTATATTTCTTTTAATGAAATTAAAATATCTTATTGAAAATAAATCTTATCCAAATTAATTCAAATCTGAGATAATAAACTACGTACAATAAAATCATTTTAACAGACAGGAAAATACTGAAAAAACACTAATAAAAAATATTTAAATCATTCACAACTAAAATATTCAAAATGTAATAACCAATGAAGAAAAACTTTTCTAGTGTGGATTGCTTTTTGTATGAAAATATGGAATGGTAGAATAAGTTATAAACATTTTTTTATAAACCTAATTTTTTGAAATCAGAAATTCGAATGAATTCGGAAAGAAAAATCTTTTAAATTTAAAATTAAAATTAAAATTCATTTATGATCCTTTATTTGTTGAGAGAAAAAAAATTACTTTTTAGATTCAGTCCTTGCTTTATAGATAAAAATATAGTACATATATCACAAATTTTTAAATGTACAATCTTAAATTTTAAAATAAATTTTAATATTTTTTAATATATAGAATCTTAAACAATATTGTCCATTTACACATTCAAAAATCTATCTATGAGCGCATAAGCCACATTTGTTGCTAAATATAGGATTTCTGTAATTCAATTTTTTTAAAAACTGTTCAATTTTTTTTAACTTTAAAACCAATTAAGGTGTACTAAAAATTACTTATCTGATGGTGTAACTAATAAATTTTGACCTTAGTACTTTTCTCCTGTAAATTCTTGAAAGCTGTCTTTATATTTCAGAAATTCTTTTCTTTTTCTTTCGTTTAATGAATAAATTACTCATTTCAAAAGTACGAAGAAACATATTAATAAAATAATGATTTATTGGTTCTCTTCATGTTTTTCATTAGTTAGTCGTGTTGTAATATCAATCTGTATTTGCACAAAGTTTATCAATATTCCGCTTGGCACTACAATAAACTCTTCAAAACTACCAACAATCTTCTTTTCTGGATGAGTAATGTTCGCTTCATTATCCTGAGAAAGGCACTTAACAATTCTATTTCGCTAAGGGGTGATACACAGAAAAATGAGACGTTGTTATGCTTCCTAATTCCACTAATAATTTGAATCCACCCAAATAGTAAATTCATACTTCTCCATCATTTTTTTTCTTCTACCTCTTTTTTGACAAAATGAAAGGCAAACTCTGCATGCGAAAAAGCGTAAATAATTTCAAAAACAGAGAATGAACAGTAAAAATAACGGCCTATTTGCAGACTGTGTACAATATATCCAATAATTTAACAGATTCTAATGCCAGATTGCATATATGACTCCCAATCCTTTATTTCCTATATAATAATTACATCTCTTCTGATAATTGATTCTTTACAAGTAGAAATTAATGTCTTCTGGTTCTTTGAGATCATCAAAACCAATTAAACCAATGCATTTGTAAGAATTTCCCCAAGTTGAATGAATTTACTTTTCGAATTGAACAAAGTCTTTTGGTGTACGACATGAATACGGAACGGGATTATTTTCTAAAAAAAGAGATTCGTTCTAACAATAACAAACACTTTCCAAAAAATCCTACTATAATAATTTTGAAAAAGAAAAACAAAGGTATGAATATCAAGAATAATTTTGAATTGAAAATTAGAAATAAAGGTGAAAATAAATGAAGATGCGAACTATTACCAGAACGGTCACCTAACAATTAATAACATAAAAAGGAAATATCCCCTCCCTTTCATTCTGACGTCCTAGTGGAAAAACAGTGGTACAACTAGATATACAGTTTAACTTCTAAAATGTGTTTTTTTACATTTTAAGAATTCGTTGAAATCTTCACTTCGAATTTCTTGAGAATTACAAAAATGTTTTCTCATTTTACACTGCGTATGAAAGAAAATTAAAAGAATTTTCACATGCTTTCAAGCATGGATTGATGATTAACTGGTAGCCTCTTTGCCACTTCTAGACTTTCGCCAGAGCGTTGCCCGAGGAACACCACGAGGAGGTGGGCTACCATCGTTCCTCGCCCCCCTCCCACCTTTTCGCAATCCCTGCAGAGGAAACTTGGTGACCAGCATTAAACACTGTGATGGAAACTTAGTGGGATATCAATTAATATTAATTTTATAATATGTTTTGGTGTATTTTTTAAAAATTCTTTACAGAATTTTCAATATTTAAAAGAAAACGTTTTTTCATTTCTTCACATTTCTCTGATAGTCCCGTTTCAGTGTTTATTGCCTTAAAAAAATGCTTAAGCTTATTGGTTGAAATTGCTGGATTAGTTAAGAACAGTGATACAGTGATATTCATTGCCGGATATTTGATCGAATAAGAGAAGAGGGGTTTAAGTATTTAGCTTCGAATTTTGGGTTCTGAAGTAAACGGAATAGTTAAAAATTTTACATTTAAACACTGTAGTAGAAAACTCAAATTTAATTTCTTAAAATAAATTGGTATTCATACATTTCTTGAATATATTTTTCTAGGTTCTTTAAAATTAAATTATAAATATTTGTTGTGACAATATATCTATTTTATTTCAAATAAAACTATTATTAGAATAACTTTATTTTAAACAAAATGGGCCGCTAATTCGGAAAGAAAAGTTTAACTACAACAGTTACAGGTATTAAAAGTGTTTATAAAGTAAACCTAAAAAATATAAAAATAAAGAAGAAACAAGTTAATTTTAAAAGAAATGTACATATATAAAGTTGTTATTATTGTTGTTTTCAGTTTGAGTGAAATTGGGGTAGTTTCTATAAGTATACGTTGGACGAAAAGAAATAGTCGGTAAAATTCTTAATTTATCTTTTTAATTAATTTTAAAGCATTACTCTTTGTGTCATACAGAAGAATTATTAAAAATGCATGCGTATAGTGATCTCTGTATATTTGAATTTCTAACTATCATTTAATTTTTTTTTCTTTAGAAATAATACCTTTTATTTAAACTTCTATTTTTTTTATTAAATGGCTTTTATTTTAATTCATGTCTTTCCCACCGATATCCGGGATCCAACATAGCGGTCTGTTTTGGATGGCCAATACAAAAACTTAAACCGACTAATATGCAGTTTATGGATTTGTTGCATTTTCGATATTTTTCTCGACAGTTCGAATGAACTAATTGAGAGCTTTTGAAGTAACTAAAAGATATTTCACTTCAAAAACTGATTTAAATTCATCCATTTTATCATTTTAAAATTAATTCAGTTTAAATCAATAAGAGTATAGTCAGTTTTAAGTGCGAATGCTTGAATGCAAGATATTTTAATGAATTAATGTAACATGAAAAAGAAAATCAACGAAATTAAATCTAACGAAATAATTCTAGTATTTCTTTAATCAAATAAATCAATTTTTAATTTTTATGATAAAATCTATAATATTTTTTCTAACAAAATAAAATAATCATTTAATACAGTCAAAAATAATTTTGTATAAACCGTAGGAATTTAAGGCCGAAATTAATCATCATATGGTTTACTTTCTTTTTAGCTATTTAAAATATTCATCATTTTTTTTATTCATATGATTTTCGAAGAAATTCGTTCAAGTTATAAATAATTCAGGATACCAAGCTTCCTCTGCAAACAGCTATCTATCCCTTGTATTTCTCTTTGGTAAATAACAGTCTGTAAGTTGACTTTGTATTTTGAAAATACAAAGTCACCTAAAGAAATTGTTAACCCACCGCAGCCGTGCTAGTGATGCATTCAAATATTATGCATAACGCGTCCTCTATCCTCTCTTTTTTTTTTTTTTTTTTTTTCTTTTTTTTTTTTTTGAAAGAGCGTCAGTCAGTTTATTGAAACTTCAGGGATGTTTAACTGAAATAGTTCATGAGAATCTTGACTATGCTGATATTTTATGCCGATGAAATTTTGGCCCTGCTGATTATTTATGCTGATGACCTTTTGGCCCTGCTGATGTTTTATGCTGATGACATTTGGCACTGCTAATGTAAAATGCTGTGACATTTTGGCCTTTCTGATGTTTTATGCTGATGGCATTTTGGCTTTGCTGAGAAAGGTATCTAAAAGTGGCATTGGCAAAAGGATGGCAAGCTACAGATGGCATTATTGGTAAAAGATGCAAAGCAGCTGGAGAAGAAAAGGAGAAGAAACAGAGGAAGCAGTATAAGATTTCAAATAATTCTACCAGGAGACTTCTTGGAACAAGAGGAAGCAACAAAGAGTTGAAGAGATGGAAGCAGAATTCGAGAAGAAAGAAACCAATTGGAGACGAAGAGCAGCTGGAGCATGAGGAAGAAGTGAAGTGAAGGAAGCAGAATTGGATCAAGAAATAAAACATTTGGATTCGAAGAACATTCAGAAGAATAGAAGACATGAAGTGAAGCAATGGACGTGATAAAAAAAAATTTAAAGACATTAAAGTGGAAAAACAATCTGATCAAGACTGAATATTGTGGTAGAGAAATCAGAGTTTGGAGAAAAATTAGCAAAAATGAAAAGAAAAGGCATGGACTCAGCAACAGTAGTAAAGATAGCAATATTGGAGGAAAATGAAAAAGCAAATGAAATAAATAAGTAAAGATGGAACTGCACATTTGAGCGAGCAACGTGAAGTGAAATGATTAGCTGAAATATCTGGATCTGGTTGAAAATATTGATGCATGGGATGGAGAGGTGTCTGAAATTTTCAAATAAGATTTGTTAACAAAAATAACGAATAAAAATAAGTTGAAAACTACCATAAGTTAATATCTGAAAGTTCTTACTGCCTGAATATGCTAATACTACTTAACAGCTAAGGATAAAACTACTTAAAGGCTAAATATACTTAAATCTAAAGTCTGAATATACTTAATTTTGTTGTTTCTTTTTCTCGCCGAATGAGTTTGCTGCAATAATATGTAAAAGTCATCTAGTACCAGAAAGTAATGCAGCAATACAATTTTGAAACTTATAATCTAAACTTAAATTCTACATTACTAATAATATAAATAAATAATAAAAAAAAAGATTTTATCCTGATGTTTAAATCCACTCGTTGGTAGGCATCTTTCCTGTAAAAGAAATGAAAACCAAAATTATTTCTGTTCGAAATATAAAGAGATAATTTGTTTTAGAAGACAAATATCTTTTTAGGCAATTTGAATTTCAAGTCGGAAAAAAATATACATGAAGGGACATTTTCCATTAATATATTAGAAAAGCTTCGATGAATGAAAATCAATAAGGGAGACAGGGGTTAATCCGTGCAATGAGCGATTCCTCACACATATTGTTTTCTGTAATAAAATTGAGCGACAAATGGACCACCTTTCAATACAGCAGAAGGATTCTGTGTTCGAATAATCCTTTCCACCTTCTAATTTCTCTTTTTTATTGCATCTTTCTCGTATAGCTAAAGGAATCAATGTTTTCCTTGTAATTTGAAGCCTCGAATCGAAAGATTTCTTTTTGTTACTAATAAAAAAATAACGCTCCTCTTCAAATATTGTAAATTATTGTACTTTTCAGAAAATGGTGCATTTTTTAGAGAATTTTAACTAAAAAAATGTGTGCTAGCTATTTTACTTTGAAAGTGAAATATAAAAAAAACTATTAAATTTTAGGTATGTTTCTTTTAAAAAAATTATATATTAAGTTATTTTTGCTTTAGTTATTTGCTGTCATTTATTTATTTGAATATTGGAAAATGGATTTTGAAATCAATGTAATTCAAGATTAAATTTCAGCTCTGTTTGTCAAGTGCTTCACACTAGGAAGTTTCGCAGTCTTTTTCAAGCAGTTTGTTTCACCATTTCGGGGAGCGTGGAAAATAAATGCGAAAGGTTAAAAAATAAAATTCTGTTTAACTTTTATGATCATTTACTTTTTTTTAATCTAAATAATTTAATTCAGCAAATTTAATTACCGGAGTTACTGAGCTTGATGAATGACCTGACAACGAATACAATAGCTAGACTGATGACTAATATTGTAAAGCATCTAAAGATCTTTTTCCCCTTTTCTTTTATTAATGTTCTTAAAGAAGTGATTCCAATAGTCAAATGACACAAATAGATCACCGAAATAATCTTATTTTTGAAACTACATATATTTTTATTAATATGTATTTTTTGTTTTAATTTTAATTTTTAATGAACAAATTTCACTGTTTAATATTACTCTCCGTATTGTAAAATTTCTAAAATGCAGCTTCCTGTCTTATAAAGTAAAGCACATTCGTTTCTGAGATTTATTTTGATCACTAACGGTACATTAACGACTTGTAAATGCCGATTACTTCTAAATTTAAAAAAATTATAATTATATAATTTTCAAATGCAGTTGTTTGAAGAGGTATGAATGGGAAAAAAAGTGTTATTTTAAATTCGATTGTCTTGAAAAGGTTGTAGAGTGCTATAGTCTGCATTTAAATCATGAAACACGAAGGCGAAGAGAACCGAAGAAGCACCATCCCCCAGGATCTGTTCAAATTTGCTACTAATATAAGTCACATTTGAATTCTTCATTACCGATATCGATGCAAACAAAAATGCTTATACTTTCTGAGATAATCTTTTGAAAGAAAAGCGGTATAAATCTTCCTGTCGCTTAAAATGAATCTTTAGCACAAGGAGGTAAGCACTTACGTTTTTTAAACGAAGATCCGTCTTTCCCACACGCCATCCTCCACGTCGTAGATGTAGAACACGCCGGGGAAGTAGGGATCCGGCATCTGTAAAATAAATCTCCGTATAAGATGACTGTTTCGCGACAACAGTATTAATTTTAATTTAATTTGACCTATACATACAAATCATCACTTTATATTCCTATCTAGTTCGTACTTTCTATAAAAGGTGAATATGTATGTTTTTTGTGAATTATTAAGCAATCGTAGAATTTGGTGCATCAGAATCAAATGGTTTTATGCTCTCTTTTCTTTCTCAACATTTTATTCTCTGTATTCCATATATTTCCTATAAAATCGAGTATTAGCTATATAAGGAGAATTTGCATTACATATTTTGAAATTAACGTAAAATGGCATTTTGAAATTAACATAAAAAAGAACAATGCGAAGTTCTATATTTTCTTCCATTATTATAGCTCGAAACACTTTTACTTGTTGAAAATTAGAGTTGTGACTGCCACTTGATGCATTTATTTCTAATTCCATTTCTCTAATATCTGAACTCTTTCGAGTCCAAAATGGTTCTTCTCGGAAGCCTCTGCAACAAAAGGGCTCTGTATGTGTAAAAGTGACATACATGAAAGTAACGAAACATAATTAGCTCTATTTGCACTGGAATATAAGACCAAATTAAATTTTTCCCTATACCGATCTTCGGTTATTTCAAAAAGTCATTGATTACTTAAAATTAAGTTTCCGCCGCCTTTTTCACAGTACGAAGTTAAGGCATATTTATTTAGCCATTCTACGGTACTCTTACTTGCGTTTCGAAATGTGCTGTTATCATTTTCAACAAATCCTTATACGAATATCATCGTACTTTTTTACATTAAATCTTATTTTTCATAGGTCAAATGTAAAGTAACCCATTCAGTTTTTTTTTCTCTACAAATTTGCTTTGAAAAGTATAGTCCTCAAGACAACTGTTTTAATTGGAAAGCGATTGTTCTAATTCTGACTTGTTCAATGGTGATATTAGAAAGAATCTTATGTAATATAAATACTAAATTATGAATGGATGAAGTAAAATAAACTTACTCCAATTATAAATCACGGAACGTAAAATATTTGACTATAGAAGAAAAAACAATAAATACCTGATTCACCGCTATGCTTACTAAATGCTAAACGCATCTGGAAAACATAACACTGAAAGAAGAAGACTTACAGGAGAAAGCATTATCAATTCAAAAGCATGAAGATCACTTTTAACATATAAAATAATTTAATGTAATAATTAGATAATAGAATAGTAGTTCATATAATAATATTTAAGATTTCATTGTTTCAATAATTACTTTTCATTTAGATGTTCTACAATGGAACAAACATACATAAAATGAATATACCGTTATACACTTTTTTGTGCCTCACAAAAAGTAATGTACGGTTAAGAAATGCAAAAACATGCGATTAATAGTGAAGTTACTTTACATTAAAATGTACAAAGTGTACGTTCGTGTGAGAACCCATTATTTCTCATTATCATCTGAATGGCCAAGTATAAAAAAATTTATATTAAGAAATAAAGGTTTATTTAAGCATAACAATATAAAACGTACTTATCAGTCTTGGATTTATAAAGTAAATTCTTAGGAACAAATATATTTCAAACCCGTTTTTTTTAAAAAGATTATAGAAAAAACAATAAAGTTAGTCAAAAGTCATAAAAATATAACAGTAATTTCTTTGCAAGTCTCTATCATTATTGCTTTTGCTGGTTTCGTTTCCCTTTTTTTTAACGTTAATCCACGTTCCTTTCATGAATATCTTTATGTCTATGTCTACATTTAGGCATATTAAATTAATACTGTTACGAAATTTTTACCGGGGTTCGTTCGGATAGTGGAAGTGATATGGTGTGGAGAACGCTCAATCAGCAGGTAGCAGTAGAAAAAGGAACAACGACGTTTATTTACACGAAGACACACAGGACAGCACAAAAGCGACAACCATATACAGTACAGAGACGACTATCTTCAGCCGAGACGTGCAGCATACAACCAGAATCTACTGCAGACAGTAGCGCACAGCTCAGTTCAGCACGAGCTTGACTCCGTCGCTTCCAACTACTCCGCTCCGTCGTTTCCGACTAAGACTCTAAACTAATACTTCGACGATTCCGTCCACTCTGTCGTCGACTTCTCCGACTCTCGACTCCTTCTGACTGACTTCGCTGCTCTCGAACTCGGACTACTCTGTCTGGCAGCTGCAGCACCTTTTATAGGTGTCAGGAGGTGGGGCTAGAAGCGTTTCAACCAATCAGGAACTTTCGAGGCGTATCTCGGTTCCTACTGGACGGATCGGGAAAATTCTCGAAGTTTCGGGTATTATCTATTTTGGCGCCAAAGTCGCTAAATTCGTCTCCAAGGCGCCAAATGGTCGCCAAGTTTGTCGCCAAGCTCTGAAACCTCCGACGTGCCACACGGACTCCGTCCATTCAGATGACTGTAAAACTTTCTTTCTGTTGATGGAACAAACTATGCAGGGAAGCCGAATTGCAGGTTTGTAACATTGCTCCCCTCTACAAAGATTGACGTTCCGGCAGTCCTACTTCAATGCAACAGCGGGCCTAGGCTTCCGAATGATGTTGATGTGTTTGGAACTTCCGCACTTTCGAAGATGACATCATTTACTAATTTGGCGGCGACTGAAGATCCATCCAAACCTTCTCAATGTTTTTTATCCGAACCTCTTCGTAGTTTGGGATTGCACATCCAGACTTGATTCCGCTCCTTAAAATGCAGGATATCCCATGGAGCCAAACGCCGGATCATAGTAGAGACCTCCGGAATAAATTCTTGCCAGGCTTTTCGGTTGATCACTTTAAACTTCTTCCATCGAACCAATCGTATATCAGGATGATCCAACGGTGCCTTCTGAAGTCCACTCGAAAGCCAGGTATTCGCCTTCGTCGCCAAAGCTTTCACGGGAATACGTCCACCTCTTCCCAGTCTATTCTCGACACTCGAGAACTGTCTGCAACTCTCCACACTGGATCGTCTGAAGAGTACATCTGCCTTTACGGGAAGGGCTCTTCTGATACAACACAACTTGACCGAATACACAGTAGATTCATCAGCTCCTATTTGCATGACACTTCTATGCAGATCCATAGCAAAGATGAATTCTTAAAGGAAGTTGAGAACATAACTACAGGGATCAGCGATTCCGGCCACAAAGTCTTCTTCCGTGTCACTATGCCAGGAGATATCAAGAGGCTTGCAGAGAGGTAGTTCCTTTAATCTTTGGGACGAATCCAATCCAAACAGGGTCGCATCAACTCTTGCATCCATAGGTATCGAACACGGGTCGCCACCAACAGACCCGTCCTAAGAACGTCCATCTTCTCCATCCCCAATTGCCTGCACTTTGGGTTCCACTTCAGGGGACTCATTCGGAGAAGACTGTTTCAGTTCCGCAATTATTTGACATTCTCCCTGTTGGTTCCTCTCCTTATTAAACTTCGGTTCATCCTCCGGATGGCTAAGCTCCTTTTCGGTGACACCGGTCTCCATTCGATCTTCATTCTTTTCTTCCACTTGGCTCTCGCTGCTTCCTTCCATTTCTTCTGTGATAACTTGGATTTCTTCAGTTTTGTTAACTTTATCTTCTAAAATCTCTTTTCACGACGAAAGGCCTTTTTTCAATTCATGCTTCATGTCTTCATATCCGGTTTTCATTTCTTCCGTGAAAGCTTTCATTTTTCCCAAAAGTGTCTCTTGTCCAGCTTCCATAGATTTCTTCATCTCCTCTTGTCCAGCTTCCATAGATTTCTTCATCTCAGTCAACAAAGCCAGTAACTCACCATTACCGCTATCAGCCATTTTTGCTTGGGATCTCGTCAGAACCATACACTATTAACCGCTATCCCACTTCTGACACCAAATGTTACGAAATTTTTACCGGGGTTCGTTTGGATCTCGACTGCTACTTCGACGACTCCGTCCACTCTGTCTTCGACTTCTCCGACTCTCGACTCCTTCTGACTGACTTCGCTGCTCTCGAACTCGGACTACTCTGTCTGGCAGCTGCAGCACCTTTTATAGGTGTCAGGAGGCGGGGCTAGAAGCGTTTCAACCAATCAGGAACATTCGAGGCGTATCTCGGTTCCTACTGGACGGATCGGGAAAATTCTCAAAGTTTCGGGTATTATCTGTTTTGGCGCCAAAGTCACCAAATTCGTCTCCAAGGCGCCAAACGGTCGCCAAGTTTGTCGCCAAGCTCTGGAACCTCCGACGCGCCACACGGACTCCGTCCATTCAGATGACTGTAAAACTTTCTTTCTGTTGATGGAACAAACTATGATGGGAAGCCGAATTGCAGGTTTGTAACAATACTAATAATAAATAATCAGAACTTCCAAATGGGAAAGTCTTATCCATTAAATTACAAAGGAGATGCCTATAGCATTTCCTATAATATTCAAGCTTTCCAGGAATTCTCTTATAATATTCTTGAATATTTAAAAAAATTTTATGTGTTTAAAATTAAGTTCAGTAATTGTTTACTTTTCATTAAATTAAAAATATTGTTTTCTCAGATTGTTCTATCCTTAAAAAGAAATATTTTATTTTTACGATTTCTGAAAATCTTATAAATATAAAATGGATATGTACTGCTTTTTATTAAAAAAAATTGAATTCTTACTTGGCGCATGAGATGCTGATTCGAGGCAAAATCAGCGAAGCTTGGCTGCTTGTAGTGCTGTTCGCGGTCCCTCCGGGTCAGCAGCCTCCGCACGCTGGACCTGTAAAACACAAGAGAAAAAGAAGCGCCAAAAGGGCATCAGTATCATCCACTGACACATGTTGGAAAAGTTGAAAGTGATTCTAAAGAAGAATATTAGTTTTGTTTCCCTGTTAGTTTAGTTTGTTCAGGTATTTTAATGTGTATCTTTGAAATCAGAACCATGACCAATCAAAGAAATTATAATTCGGAACAAATTTTCTTCTCTGAGAAAAATGATTGTTTCGTCAAAAAACAAGATTTATATTTGATTTTTGAAAATAAAGTTTTTATATGGATTTGAATTTAAGAAGAAGCTCGTGGAGAAGAATAAGTGAAAATAATTGCAAGCTTCATTAAATATAATTACCTGAATAGATTTTAATTAAATTATTGCCGTAGAATAAAAGAATCTTTTAATAAAATTTAGGAGCAAAAATATGTTCTTAATTTAAAATTTAACATATTCTTTTTAACTTGAAATCTCAGTTTGTGTTTTTAGTAAATGTATTGAAGTGAATTTCATAGTAAATGATTAGTTGAATTGAACTTGATAAACAAAGTGAATTTCATTTAATAGAATCTCAATCTAAATGTAAGTAAGACATCATTTCTCGACTAAACATAACTTTATAAAGATTTATAGGTGATAAATGATCAAAATTCTTCATTCTTTTAAATACATGTAATTTATTTCACGAAAAATTTTACTGGCCTACGATAGGCCAAAACACTAATCAATTTTGAACGGGATTCGGCTAATATATCAGACAATTAAAGGGAAAAAAGTGGATTTGAAGCATGAAAAATATCGTTTTGATAAAAGAGAAAACAAAACACAAAAATTTGCAATTGAACTTAAAGTATGGCAGTAGATATTTTTTACCCCTATCATCTTACGCTATTTTGAAAATTGTTAATAATTAGATTTTATATGAAATCTTAAATAAATCTGAAACTTTTTTCGTTCAACTAAAGGTGTAACTAGAGGTGAATAGGTATACTAAAATATACAAAAGCACTAAAGATGTAACTACATGAGTAATGAAAACACCAAAAATTTATTGACGTTTAAGTTAGTGTTTGCCAATATTTGGTGGTTAAGATGAGATAGATTCACAAATTTAAATTTAGCTATTAAATAGTTATTTCCTTTATCAATTTAAATGGTTTAAAAAGATCACATTTTAAGGTTGCTTCTTTTGCTCTTTTCTAGTTAAAAAGATAACGATATTTTTCATTATTAATTTCAGAATGTAAACACCCGGAATATTATAAAGCAATATTATGATTATTTTTACCACCATGTATTAATAAAAAACCCCGCTATTTTAGAATATTGTTTTCTGAAATCAAATATAGCCATTCTCAGAAAAATGAAGTAAATATTTCTGTTAGTTCCTTCGTATTTGTAATGTATTATTGATTGCAATTATCATTAAAAAATTTCAATGTAATTTCCCACTAGATTGCACAGACGAACCAGTAAAAAAGGTTCTTTGCCTGCATACGCAAATAAAGCTGCTATGTAACAAATAATAGTCAAATAAGGTGATAGAAAAGGCCTATTATATAACACAACATGTGTCTGGAGAACCTGTTACATAGATTCTGTCTGTTGCAATGTCAAATTATAAATATTTAAGTGATTTTAAGCGATGTGCTAAAGTCGACACACTGGATATGGGACAAGGAATCTTCCAGGAAGTAATGAAATTTGAATATTTGAATACGGCTATTGCACAACTGTTGCTTCAGTATTGAATATCCTGTAAAGCGTTGAATCTCTGGGAAAATACTTCAAGAACAGATAATCAATGACTAACAAGAATCCTTAAACGAGTTAGAATTGCAGCATTTCCTAATTTTCCCGCGGATTTGAATTCTAAGGCAACAACCCAGTCAGTGTGTGAACTTTTCAACGGACCATCATTGATAAGGGTTCTTGAAGTCGAAAGTTTTCCGATTTGATTGCATGACACAAAACTATACGGCTTCCCTGTTTCTTCCAACACGCTACTACACTACTGTTGATACGAAACACATTGCATTGGGGGATGAATTCTTTTCCATTTGTATTGAGCAGAGCTCGTGTATGGCTTTGGAGACATGCATTTATGAGGTTCACATGTCAAAAGGGATTGTGCAACCTGTTGGAAGATCTGGAATGAGACGGTGAGTGTCCACTTAGTGTGATATGGAACCCAAATATATCAAGAGATGAATCCGAAAAGTGATAGGCATGTGAACATTCTGTCCCTTCAATTACACTCATGGATATTGTGCATTCCGACTGATTTTGACAAATCTAATAGGAGAATTGTTACAAAGTGGTTGCAATGTTACTTTTTAGGTTAGACTTCCATAGACTATTTATAGATTCTAATGGTTGCAGGGTTAGACTTCCATTGGTCACCTGAATTCATGATGTGAATTTTTTCCAGTATACGATCAGACATTGGGATAGTCCATGCCAATTCGTTTTCTTGCACTTCTGCTTACTATTAAAGTTCTATACTATATTTGGTAGATGTACCAGTTTTTTTGTGCTTCAATGTATATATATTTAAAATGTCATTTTGCATTTTATAATCAATTAAAAGGATTTAACTACTTAAAAAGAAAATATTTACTTTCACCCAATCATGAAATTATTTTTTTTGTATAAAACGATGTTGCGAAATGCTTACGAAAGACACTCTAGAGTATTATCATCGATATTTCTAAGTTGAAATATATAGATGTTCCCCATTAAAACATACAACATTTAGATTGCCAAACATAACATAATTATAATGTTCCAATTTAATACATACCATTATTATATTAAAGAAATATATAAATATATAATTACAAATCAGGGAATCTTACCATTATCTGCAAACGATGTGATTAAAAGTATTTTTATGTACTTACTTGCATACTTCTCAGTTATAAAAAGAAGAAAAACATACAGAATATAATAAAACAGATGTTGAAGAAGTTAAAAATGGATAAGCTATGTCGAAAACACATTTATACATTTAATTACATTTCTAAAATGGCATTAAATTATGTAAATACGTTTATATATATACATAAAATGATATGGAAATATATATAACCATATGTCTTTTTCTTAAAGATTTACAAGATGTTTCGAATGATGAAATTTTAATAAATTAAAAACTGGGTGGGGGCAAAAGATTAAAAGGTACGACTGAAGGAACATGTCTATTTTCTAATTTGAAGAAAATTAGTTTTGATCCAGTAGTTTAATTAATCAAATAAAACCTCATTATATAAAATGATTAGATCTTAATACGCGCCCCTCGCAGTTTGTCAAAAGCAAAACTGCGCAGGCTACACCGATTGCACGTCTTTCCCGAGCAGTATACGCGCCAATTTGCTTTTATGTTTACATCATTTTTCCTTGTATTTTCCTTATTTTATTCAGATAACAATTTAAATAAACTTGTGAAAGCAAATCAAAAAGTTTCTTCTTTTGTTAAACATATGTTTTGTTTAAAGAAAAGTATTTTGTTAATAAACATTCAATGACAAACATTTGGCTCGATAGCGCCTTTTCTTGTATACCAAAAACATCTTGGCGTCTTCGAAGCATGAAACTCGAAGCAGTTTTGCTTTTGGCAAATTGTGACGAGCGCCGAATTAAGGTCTAATTATAAAATGTGATGTAATATTTAAACTGAATGGTGTGATGACTGTTAAACAAAAAATTAAATAACTATTATCATGCGATTTACAACAGAATAACCAAATTTTTGAAATTGTCAAATTCCAAAGCATTCAAATGAATTTAATCCTAGTCAAATCTCAATTTACCTGTTTTCTCTTAATTTGAATGGAAACTGTATTGATTAAAACAGGTATTACTTATAAATTCGAGTGGATGTTGATTCTTGCTGTGAAAATATTTTATATGTTTCACCTTCAATTGGATCATGGATCGATATCCACTTTTCTCAAATACGAAACGACCTAAAATGTTTTGATTACGATATCTGCTACACTAACGTGTCCATGCAGATTTTCGCAAATATGGCAACCCCAAATAATCAAGCAAAGCGGTTTTGCTAATTTCCCTTCTTTGCAACTATCTTAAATTTTGCCTTTGGTGAACTGGCATTATTAAGAGTATGAAAGAGGGCTACCAAAGTACATTTGAAAAATACTTTTTGAATCACTGTAAATTGTTTGCA
>JAPMOR010064020.1:1486-22239 GCA_026543865.1 Argiope aurantia
TACTAAGGAATATGCATTTGTTGCATTTTGTTGGAATTCATCAAGGGGGGGGGGAACTATATAAGGCTGAAATGAACAAACACATTCAATTAAATATATATAGATTAAAAGAAAAGCACTTAAAGGTTTAATACATAACATGCAGAAGAATTTTTAAAAGGTCTCAAGAAACTAAGAAATGTTTTGTTTATATTTCTAAGAGCAGAACTTGAACTTCAAAATAAAATGTGCCAATTGATTTAAAAAAGCAAATAGGGAAAATTTGAATGACAAAAAAAGTAAATAAATAATTTTAAAAAGATAAATTAAAAAGGAAAATGAAAATTTTGAAGGAGATTCGAAATTTTAATAAGAACCATTGTAGCACAGCGATATTTAAGGCTCGATTCCCTTTCTTTATTTTTTCTTTAAATTTGCTCTTAATTACATAATAGCGGTGTACAATAAATGTTTTAATAATATCATGCATATTTATAACGCAGTTACTAAAAAAATGCAAGCCACAGCTTTATAATATTATTATTAATGTTTTTTAATGTATTAAAATTAGAGAAAATGCATGAATACAAAATTAATATCAATGGAAATTCTTAATTTTTAATTTTTAAAATGGTATAAGAGTTATTCTTATGTAATAATATTTTCCTAAATTATAGAAGAAAACAATATCAATTGATTTTTAAGTAAATAAATTTGTTAAATGTCTTGAATAATATTTTCTTAATCATTACTTAATATCCAAGAAGTAACTACGTGCCATATTTTGTAGCTCTATGTCCAACGAAGATCGTCTGTTTTTCAGGGCGTTTTATATGTTTTTTGCATCATGCATGTAGCATAATGTAAGTTACCCATTCGACATCAGTACGTGAACATAATCAGGTTAAAATATAGAGTTTCCATATTTTTTTTTATCGATTCATCATAATTTTCATCATGTCAGCCTATAATAATATTATAGTGTGTAGTTATAGTGTGTGTACTCTGTGCAAATCGCTTCCGGTGTGATGCATTGAATTGCTGAAAATGTTGAATATTACTTCGTCGTTTTTCAATGCACTTAAGTGACTGTTATAAAAAAATACACATTTACTACTATACAGGAAAAAAAAATAACTATTCAAAATATCTAAAGAAACTTTTAGTAAAATGTGTTAAGATTGTTGCCGGAATTATAAACATAGAAAGTTAAAAACAAGAAAAAAAGGAAATATTTATTAAAAAGAAACATGAACTAAAAATTGAATATGTACTAAGATTTAAGGCTCAATTTTTTGTTATATAAAAATAATTTATATGTAATACATATTTAATAATTTATATTTAATATTTATATTTTAATGTTATATAAAAACAACAGTATTTATAGAAGAGAAAATATCTCTCTATCCCCATCAAGCAATAAAATTTCAATGGTCATATATATAATCAGCGGAAGTGGTCTCTTTGAAATTTTCTCGCATACTCTCTAATAAAAGTGTTATATCACAAAATACATTGCAATGCATTGGCGTACAATAGTTACAAAATATTAATCTACGGTTTGAATGTAGCATTTTTACCGAATTTATTGTGTAATCCTTAGAGAGTTTTTTGATGATGACTTCCTGCCACGCGGTTAATAATATTTGAAACTCAAATTTGTGTTTTAGACGTATTTTTTTCAACCGATTGAAACAAAACAAATTCGTACCAACCTTTCAAAATCTCGCAAAAGTCCCCTATATTAGTTTAGTACAAGAAATGCTAACAATAGGCTTTTAGAGCTGCATTAAAAAGTTATTAGAATTACATTTGGTGAAAAATCGCTTCCTAAAATTCAGCTTCGGCTAGCGTACATTAATCTTTATGTCGGTCACACCTTTCATATACATTATAAAAAGTAATACATTTACATATTGGAAGAAAAACTGTATGTTAAATTATCTCATAAAGATTATATTCACGATCACAGTAGCTATTTGTCGTGGCTGGTTCGTGAGTGCTTAACAAACTTAGAAAAACTTAACAAATTTATTTCAGATTCGTTCGAGTTACTCTGCTCAGTAACTCCTTCTCCTCCAAGAGCCAACATTCGAATGACCTCACTCTTTTAATTACACTCGCGCTAGTTGTCTAGCGCCATCTATGAACATTTATTTCCTAACGCTTCAAAATCCAATCACTACACCCCCAACGTAAGAGTAGTGTTTATATGAAAACATAAACATACCTCTAAATTAAAATTATGAATTGGATTTTAAAACATTTCTAATAACATCAAATTATCCAAAAAAAATAATAAACACAAATGCAAAGTTAACTCGAATGAATAACTAATTACTAATAAACATTTAAGAAAGCAATGAGGTAAAATAAGAAATACACAATTGAATATAAATACCATCTTGATAATAAGCAACTCACTTATCAGTTAACACACATTAATATATACTTAATAATGTACATATTCACTTATCAACTAATAAACACAAATTTATAATGAATATAATCACCTAGCAAACATTAATACATAATTAAGAAAGGATTTCACTTGATAAACATTACTCAAATGATATTTCAAATATAACCAAAACTGCTGAATGAAAATTTATAACAAACACTAGAAAAAGTTATATTCCTGTAACTAATCCTATTTCAAATAGTTTTGCACATTATACTCTTAACCAAACTTGCGAATACCAGTTATTCAACATATTAAGAAAATGATAATCAATAAAAAAAACATTAAAACAAATATACATAAATAGCAAGCACAAATTATTATTTTATAGTCACTAATCCCATATTGATATATAAAACAGAAAAATGATATTAGTACTAAAAAAATGTTTTTCAGTCTATTTTGGTAATAAACGTGACAGAGCATCAGCTTGCGGCATTTTAGAACCAGGGCAATGTTTTAATGTTATGTTGAATCTCTGCAAGGCAAATACCCATCTTTGTAGTCGAGATGACTGAGGAGCGCACTTGGTCAGATAAGGAAGGGGGTTGTGATCGGTAAAAATGTGGATCTCGGATCCAAACACAAGGGTTTCAAACTTTTTCAAGTCCAAACTATAGCAAATGCTTCCCGTTCGATTATCGACCAAGATTGTTGGCTTTTGTTTAATTTTTGACTTGCATAAGCGATAGGGCACATTTTTCCATCGACAGTCTGTGATAAACACGAGCCAATCCCGATTGACGAGGCATCACAATGAATCACAAAGGGCTTGCTCATATTCGGGGTGTGTAGAGTAGGAGCGTGTAATAATGCTGATTTTAATTTTTCAAAAGCAACACTATGAATTTCACACCACGGCAACACATCAGGGCTTCTTTTCTTTGTTAGTTCCGTTAATGGAAAGGCAATCTCGGCGAAATTCGCAATATAATCACGATAATAGTTGAACAGGCCAAGAGCACTACGTAGTTGTTTCTTGATTTCAGGTACGGGCAAACGAGAGATCGTTTCTAACTTAGCTGGATCAGTTTGATGCTTTCCTGAGCCAATTATATGTCCCAGGTATGAAATTTCAGATTTCGCGAAAGCACACTTTGAAAGATTAACAGTGAATTGCAGCTCTTCCAGTCTATCCAGCACCAAATGAAGGTGTTTCAAGTGAGAGGGAATATCATTGGAGAATATAGCAATGTCATCAATATAAGCACGGCAAAATTCTCTGTATGGCTACAATGCTTTGTTCATTTCCCTTTGAAAAGTTGCAGCTGCATTTTTCAGCCCAAAAGGCATTACCTTAAAACGATATTATGCTTTATTGGTCTTAAAAGATGTATAATCCCGCGAATCTTCTTCCATGGGAAGCGAATAGTACCCCTTCAAAAGATCTAACACACTAATCACATTTGCCTGTCCTATGGAATATATTAACGCCGTTGCGTCTTCCATGGGGAAATCGTCGGTTTTAGTCGCTGCATTCAAAGCTCGATAATCCACGCACATCCTGATAGATCCATCCTTCTTGTTTACACAGACTATAGGATAAGCAATGTCAGCTGAGCTCTCTTCTATTAGATCTAGTTTTAGGAGTTCTTCGATCTGGGAGTCTATTTGAGGTTTCAGCGCTTCAGGAATCCTGTACACGTAAGGTTTTTTCCTTTCTTTCTCGTCCTCTAATTTTATCTTGTGATGACCAACCTTTGCAACTCTAACTTGTCCGGTAAATATTGAATGATGATTTCGCCATAAGTTCAGGATTTGACATTTCACTTCCTCAGAAAGATGTCGCAAATCCACTTGATCTAATATCTTTTTCCAGTAACATACATTTTTATAACTGGGGGATGAATAAACTTCTCCAAAGTCTGCATCATCTTCAAAGATCATGCTTACAGCATTAATTCTTGGATAGTATTTCCGAATTTTATTTGCATGACAATGCCGAAGTTTTCCATCGATAAGTTTTACTTTATATGAATGTAGTGACGAACGCCTGATGACGAGCGCCATCTGCTGGCCAACACGTGTTGATGCTTGTTAGACGGAGTGCAGACGAGACGAGATGGGTCTGAACGAAAGTCAGGACGTGCGAGACTAGACGGGTCTCTGAACGAAAGACGCGACGTAACATGTGAATTAATCCTGCGACGTATTCGACGAAATCTATTTAATGTTCATTTCTTTTATGTTAGTGTAATTGTTCGTCCTAAATGTAATTAAATGTGCGTGATTCTAAATAGTAGTGATTCCTGAGTCCTACAAATATGGGGGCTCGACCGGGATTTTAACAAAGACCGGTACATAGACGAAAGAAGAACTAAACTGGAGTGAAATTTGACGTTCTGCAATAAACCTCTTAGATACCAACTCCTTGTGGACTGACGTAGTAGGGATCGACGTTGAAAAAATTGTGAGTACAATTTTGATTTATTCTCAAGTATGGCATTTCTTGCACGAGCACGAAAGAGCGACTTACTAACTTTAGTAGACGAATTAGAACTAACGGCACCACAGGATGCCAAAGTGCGACAGTTAGTTGCAATGATAACAGAGTCTAAAGACTATGACGAAGATTTCGTAAAAAACTTACTTTTAACTATCACTCAGGAGCGCGAAAGGTTAGATGCTGAAAAAGCCGAAGCCGAAAAAAATGAACGTGAATATACTTTGAAAAAGTTAGAACTTGAGTTAAAAAGTAGAGAAAATACTTTAACTGTATCAGATATGCCTAAAACTGATATATTAAAATTGCTGCAGAATTATGATAATAGCGGAGACATAAGTGTTTATCTTTCGTTATTTGAGAAACAAATGAGTAGGGCTAACATTTCAAAAGAAAACTGGATTTCTTATTTACTCGGGTTATTACCATTAGATAGTCAATTTAATTGCACGTGAACCTGATCCATCAGCTAATGATTACATAAAAAAACTGTTGCTTAAAAGATTTAAATTAACTTCCGAACAACTCAGGCAGAAGTTCTTTACTCACAAACGAGATTCTTCTTCTTCTTGGCGGGATTTCGGTTTTGAACTGAATAACTTTTTTGAGGAATGGATAAATTGTTTAGAAATAACCAATTTTGAAGATTTAAAGCAGCTAATGGTCGTTGACCAGTTAAAGAGTAAAATACCAAATGACGTACGCGATCATTTTCTCGACGATCTGCCCAAAATAAAGAAAGTAGAAGATTTGGTTAATAAACTGAACGAATATGAAGATGCACGAAGTCACCTTAAAAAGGAAACAAACAGAAATTGGCGTGTTTCCGAAAACAGAAGTAAATTTGATATCGCGAAAGAAGCTAAAAATTCACCATTGCCGTTCGTTCGTGCTCAAAAGAATTATGCTGATGATAATTACTATAACAAGAGTAATAATAAATGTTTTAAGTGCAATGAGGCTGGCCATAAATCAATCAATTGAAAGTTTAAAAACAAAGGATTGAAATGTTTCCAATGTGGTAGCTTTGGCCACAAAGCCAGTATCTGCCCGCAAAGAGATTTTAAAGTGTCTCTCTCTAATAAAGTGTATATTCGTAACTCCCCAAAAACTGTAAATAAGCTTAGTAAAAATGTTGAAATAAATGGTCTAAATTGTGATGCATTAATTGATACTGGAAGTGATATTACTATGATTAATTATGATTTTTATTTGAAAATTGGTAAACCTAATTTAACGACTGATAATGTGAAATTAGCTGGTATAAGTGGAGATAGCATTACTCCTCTAGGTTTTTTTGATTGTGATATACTAATTGATGAATATGTAATATCAACTAATGTGTATGTGTTAGAAATAATGCCGAACGAAATAATCATCGGCATGGACGTATTAAATAATCTAAGCTTTTCATTCCAAGAAAAACAAATTACCATTCATGGGAAAAAAAGCTCAAATAAATTACACCCGGCTGGTGAGAAGCGAGGTCAAGGTCGTATCACTACGTTCCTCGGAGGTGAAAAGAGACAGACAGGCACCTATTTTTGCTGAGGCTTGCGATAAAATAAATACACATCCCCTCCCATACTTCATTCATTTAGCGGATTCGATAAACTATGATGAAATCGACATGAGTCATGTAAAAAAACCCTTGAGACAAGAAATAAATCGTCTTTTAAATAAGTATTCGCCAAACAAAACAAAAAGTACGGAGTTACAAATGAAAATAATACTGAGCGATGATATTCCGATTACTCACAACCCTCGAAGGATGCCTTTAAAAGAACAAAAATTCGTTGAAACTCAGATTGATAAATGGATACAGGAAGGGATAATAAAACCCAGCTACTCAAATTTCTCTTCACCTGTGGTTTTAAGCAAGAAGAAGGATGACAGTTATAGGTTATGCATTGATTTTTGTAAGCTAAATAAAAAGATGATTAAAGATCGGTACCCTTTACCTCTCATAGAAGATTTGCTTGACAAACTTGAGCAATCAAAATTATTTACTACTTTGGACTTGAAAAACGGATTTTTTCATGTAGACGTAGAGAAAGATAGCACAAAATTTACGTCTTTTATAACACATCATGGCCAGTGGGAATTTCTTAAAGTACCGTTTGGACTTTCCAATAGTCCGAGTATATTTCAGCGTTACATTAATGTGATATTCAGGAATTTGATGCTAGACGGAACTGTACTGATTTACATGGAAGACATTATTATACCATCCAAAACCGAGGAAGAAGGGCTAGAAAAATTACAACGTGTTCTACAGGTTGCATCACAGTAAGGTTTGGAGTTTAATTTTAAGAAGTGTCAGTTTTTAAAACCACAAATAGAATTTTTAGGCTATAGAATCCAAAACGGAACTATACAGCCCTCTGTATCTAAAACGGTAGCTGTACAAAAATTTCCACAACCAAAACTGTTAAACAAGTACAAAGCTTTTTAGGCCTTACTAGCTATTTCCGGAAATTTATACCCCACTATTCAAAAATCGCAAAACCGCTTAGTGATCTACTAAGAAAAGACATTGCATTTAAGTTTGAATCTGAACAAAAGGAAGCTTTTCAAAAACTTAAAGATATTTTAACTCAGGAGCCAATTTTGCATCTCTATCAACAGGTATCAGTTTTAGAACTCCATACAGATGCTAGCAGTCAGGGATTCGGAGCAGTGCTGCTGCAACAGGGAACCGACAATAAGTTTTATCCTATTCATTATTTTAGTCGAAAAACATCTCCACAACAAGAAAAATATAGCAGCTATGAATTAGAAGTTTTGGCTGTAATCGAAGCGTTGAAAAAATTTAGACATTACTTACTGGGTTCTAAGTTTAAAATTGTGACTGATTGTTCTGATTTTCAACATACTATGAGTAAAAGAGATCTTACACCAAAAGTTGCAAGATGGGCTTTACAGTTAGAGAAATTTGATTATCAAATTGTTCACAGATCGGGGAAACAAATGGCACACGTAGATTCTCTTAGTCGAAACGCAGTACTTGTTGTTACTCGTCCATACAGTGAAGTGACCACTAAAATAGTCAATGCTCAAAATCAGGACGAATTCCTTAAGAAATTAAAAGCTTTGATAGATAAGCAAGAAGACGGTGAACACATTGTGAGAAATGGAGTTTTATACAAATACGATAATGGTAGAGAATTGCTCATAGTCCCAGAAGCATTACAAAGAGAAATTATTCGAGAAATTCACAATAAAGGACATTACGCTGTGGCTAAGACGGAAGAAATTTTAAAACAAGAATTTTACATACCAAAGTTGAGGTCAAAAATAGAAAGTGTGGTTGCCAATTGCGTGGAGTGTATTCTGTGTAATAAGAAACGTGGGAGAGGTGAAGGTTTCCTTAACCCCATCCCAAAAGAAAATTTGCCTTTAAGTACATATCGCATCGATTTCATTGGCCCTATGCCTTCTACAAATAAGAATTACCAGCATATTTTTTCAATAGTCGACGCTTTTACAAAATTTGTCTGGTTGTATCCGGTTAAATCAACATCTACTCAGGATGCAATAACTAAACTTAAGCTTCAACAATCTACTTTTGGAAATCCGACGAGAATAATAACAGACAAGAGGTTCAGCTTTTACCTTAAAAGAATTTGAAACGTACTGTCAGGTTGAAAATATTGAGCATTTCAAAATTAGCACTGGAATTCCTCGCGGAAATGGGCAAATTGAAATAATGCATAAAATTTTAATACCCATTCTATCAAAACTCTCGATAGCAGACCCTACCAAATGGTATAAACATGTTGCATCAGTGCAGAAAATAATCAATAGTACCGTTTCTAGAAGTACAAAGTTTACCCCGTTTGAGCTTTTAACTGGAGTAAAATTAAAAGATACAACTGATTTACATTTAAAGGAAATATTGGAAGAAGCAATTATGGAAACAAAAGCAATTATGGAAGATCGAAATAATATGAGAAAAGAAGCAAGGGAAAACATTTTGAAGATTCAAGAAGAGAATCGCAAAAGTTTCAACAAACGAAGAAAAGTGGCGCGCATCTACAAACTTGGTGAATTAGTGGCCATACAACGAACGCAGTTTGGAACTGGACTAAGACTAAGACCAAAGTTTCATGGACCGTATCGGATTGTTAAGGTTAAATCTAAGGATCGCTATGACGTGGAAAAAGTTGGATGTCATGACGGACCAAATACAACTTCCACAACAGCTGATTTCATGAAAGCATGGTCTTCAGACTAAAAGAAAAAAAATGTTTATTGGTTTATCCAGATACTGTTTTCTTTTTTTTATACTTTCAGATTTTTCTACTTTGATTTAACTTTCGAGGACGAAAGAGATGTCAGGATCGCCGAATGTAGTGACGAACGCCTGATGACGAGCGCCATCTGCTGGCCAACAGGTGTTGATGCTTGTTAGACGGAGGGCAGACGAGACGGGTCTGAACGAAAGTCAGGACGTGTGAGACGAGATGGGTCTCTGAACGAAAGACGCGACGTAACATGTGAATTAATCCTGCGACGTATTCGACGAAATCTATTTAATGTTCATTTCTTTTATGTTAATGTAATTGTTCGTCCTAAATGTAATTAAATGTGCGCGATTCTAAATAGTAGTGATTCCTGAGTCCTACATGAATGTGGAGGGCAATGCTCGATAACTTCTCAAGGACCAGTCCAATGGGCATATAATTTGTTCGATGAATCGGGTATTAATAAATAAACTTGGTCACCTGGCTTAAATTCCTTAGAAGCGGTTCGGCGGTTAAAATATTCTGCATATGCCTGCTGTTTACCAGAAGCGATGGGAGACGCTTCCTCTGCAGCTCTTTCCAAGTTTATTTTTTGCTCCTGTAAATAATCCACAACCGATTTCTCCATGTTTAACGGAATGGCAATATCACCACACCAGCACGATTTTAGAACACTGAGAGGTCCTCGTGCTTCACGTCCATACATCAACTTTGGCAAAACCAGCTGACTCACTTTTACGCCTAATATTTTATCCCGGTGGAATATTAATTCATCATTCATAAAAAAGTTTCCTTTTCCAAGCCATACATTTTTTCTTACCGACTGCAAAGTATCACATTTTTTTTGCTCTTCTTTCAACGCATAAATTTTGTTTTTCGTATCCAAAGAATCGCTTTCATTTCCGCTCGGTTGTTCTTCGCTCTGACTAACTCCACAACAAATCATAAATTCATCAAAGCTCTCTTCCATCGGCGCCTCTAATTCAGACGAGTTTTGGGTGCGGCTGTGGTTTATGCTTTCTCCCAATAAGTTTAATACAGAGGGGGGTAGGATGAACTGCTCTTGAATTCTATCCGTGGTAGCTGCAACTATCTCAATAGGCCTGGAAAATCCTTCGTTGTTTTTATCTTTTAATGATATTTGAAAACTCGAAAGAGTAGCGTTAATCCTTTCTCCAAATGCACTTTTTAAAATGATTTTTCCTTTTTCTTTTTGTTCACTTGACACATATTTAGAATTTAAAACTGGTATCATAGCATCTGAGTCAACTAGGGCTTTCAGTTCTCTATTGTCCACCCAAATATCAACGTATTGTAAAGGGTTGATATTTAAGCGTTTTTCACCATTAATTAATTCCGATTGAATTTCCGAGGTTAAAATGTCTCCCCGTTTCTTTTCTGCCGCCGATTCTCTCAACTGCGATTTTTTATGTCTATTTGGGCAGTCTCTAGCAAAATGCGCCAATCCACAAACGTAACAGTCTCTTGTTACTTTTCTTGAATTTGAAGTTTCGTTTTTATGAAAGATTTGTTTCTGAATTCTCGTTGATGCGGGGGTACATATTTCCGTTCCGAAAAATGTCTCTCTTCTCTTTCGTCGTAGATTTGATGTTTAGAACAGTTATTCTCTTGATATAGTTCTTTCTTTTTCCTCACAATGCACATTTTCATAATCATCTAATTTGCTTGCAGTTTCGTTTGGACTTGTGAATTGGGACCAAACATCAATAAAATATTCTTTAATATCCGTAGGTACTTTCCGCTTTAACTGTTCTGTTATGATTAAACCCGACAAACTTTCAAAAGTAGTTATTTCCAATCCTTGAATCCATTGCTCAAAATAATTTTTAAGTTCGTAAGTAAAATCGCACCAGGTAGTCTCCGGTCTTTTAAAATGAGTCATAAACTTTTGTCTGAATTTTTCCGGGCTGAGTTTAAATCGTTTCACTAATAAACTCTTGATGTGGTCATAGTCCTTAACTTTCTCGATTGGCTCTCGAGCGATGAGTTGGGTTATATCCGTTGGCAATAATCCTAATAGATGCGACACGTAATCTTCTCGTTTTATTTCAGCCCACTCGGCTTGCCTCTCGAACAGCAGCAAATATAAACTGATATCACTGTTCTTTTCATCGAATTTCTGCATCATGTGCCTGAGTTCTATCTTGGGAGTTGGTAATTCGACATCCACGGGTACACTGGGATATTGCAGCTTCAGTTTCTCAAGTTCGAATTCTCATTCTTCTTGTGCCTTTTTCTCCTGCAATTCCCGCTCTTCTTTAATTTTTCTTTCTTCAAATTTTCGATCTTCTTGCTTTCGTTTTTGATCTTCTCTCTCTTTTCTATTTTCTATGATAACTATCATTTGTTTCTTCACAAACTCTTCCACGTAATTTTTACTTCCAGTAATTATTTTTTTTAAGTCCACAATTTTCATCTCTAATGAAACAGTTTCACCCAGCTCTTCCGCCCACAACTTCAAATCTTCCTTTTTCGCACTGCCTAGGAAGGCCATATCGATACCGAAAGCACACCTTTATCGAATAAAGTTCGATTTCAAGTTCGTCAAAAATAGCACTCGATTCTCAATCCTTTCGACTGCGCCAAATGTCGTGGCTGGTTCGTGAGTGCTTAACAAACTTAGAAAAACTTAACAAATTTATTTCAGATTCGTTCGAGTTACTCTGCTCAGTAACTCCTTCTCCTCCAAGAGCCAACATTCGAATGACCTCATTCTTTTAATTACACTCGCGCTAGTTGTCTAGCACCATCTATGAACGTTTATTTCCTAACGGTTCAAAATTCAATCACTACACTATTAATGAACATAATTATGATAGAACCTTGAAAACAATTACTCCTCTTTCTAAACTTCTCCGGTTGAATCTTAATCTAACGTGCCTCTGAGTTTGTCGCCAATATAATAACCCAAACAAGCAAGTGAAGTAGTTTTCCCAGCAACCCTAATTTTGATTTGCTTATTACTTTTTGTTTTTGTTTGTTTGCTTCTTTGTCGAGTTGTATTCCTATAACAATTTTGTGAGAAATGAAAATTAATAATAATCGGAAATATACATCGATTAAAGAATTTAAATAAATTGAGAATTATAATTAAAAGTATTATTATTACTGATAAAATATTTTAGTTTTATTTTTTAAATGAACTGCGAAAAGATAACATTTATACTTTAGAAATTCTTACTGAGTTGAAAAAAAAATCATCTGTTTACGAATTTTGTTAAAACAAACAAACAAACAAACAAAAAAACGTCTGCTTGAGCTTTTTAAAAATCGGTTGTCTTCTACATTTCAAAATTTTTTATTTTAATATTATTCTATCATTCTAGCGAATTTTTGCACTATTTTTTTTCTTTTCGTAGATTTCTCGTAATAATTTAATACATCAGTGATTGCTCATGAATGAATATCTAATGACTGGGAAGATCAGAAATATTGTGATCACAAACATTAGCAGGCATTTTGATTGGAGAATTCGATGTCTACATGGAGGTGACAGAACAATGTCTACATTACTGAAAGTTCCGCGTATTTTTTACAAAAATTTCTAAGTCATTCTCTATACAAATGAAGAATTTGTAGAGCCGGGTAAGCGTATTTATTCCTTAAAATTTCTTTTTAAGAAAAAAAGAGCAGCGGAGCAACTAGAAACGGATGTTTATTCTTGTTTGTTGTTTCAATTATCCTCGGAATTCTTAATTTCAATATGCTACGGAGCAATGAAGTTATCACTTTTGCTCGTAACGAAGCGATAAGATTCTTTTTGAAGTTAAAAAAATTGCCGATATTTTCTTTAGTTGCTAAAGGTATCGAGTACTCTAATTTTATTGTCTAAAACATAAAACAGTGCAGCCGGTTTGCAGGAATTCTTTATTTCAGAAATCAAAGCAGATTTAGTAATAGTGTCCCTCCCATAAAGACTAAAAAAAAGTCATCTTAGCAAAAACAAACAAACAAAAAAACATAATTTTAAACTTTTTTTCTTTATAAAAGCAAGTAATTGCCATAGAGCTGATATATAAATCTCAGTATCTCAGCTCTATGGTTGTTTGTTTGATGAGCATTGTGATTGGCGACTTTGTATTGTTGGCATTCTTGGCGAAGTAAAGGACACAATAAACTAGCATTTCGCCACATTTTGCACATTGATTCCGTTTTCATCCATCGTGTCAATAATATTTAACAGTATGGCCGGGATTTATGTTTACCTCATGGAAAAGAATGGTTCAAACTAAATCACATTCGCTTGTTTACATTTGAAAATTGAAGTCATGTGATTCACCAGTTGCTGTTGGTGTAATGAAATAGCGTAGTTAAATAAGCGTTTTTGGAGGCGCATACAAGGGAAATATTTATATAGAGAGAATTTTTCATATATCTTTCTTTGTCCTCGATAAAGAAGTACAGTGGCACCTCGCTTAGAGAGCATAATTCATTCACGAATTTTACTCGTAATGCAAAATGATTTCTTTTTCTCATAGGAATCTATGTAAAAAAGGAAAATACGTTCCATCTAAAGAAAAAAAAATCCCATACTCTAACGAATTTGAAATAATATAATTTATTTTTAATAATTTGTGCTTTTTTACAAGAAAATTGCTGAAGGACATTTATCTTTGGCTACACTTCAAAATTTATTGCAAATGGAACGCACCATTATCTTTAAATTAGTTTGTAGCATGTATATCTATTGCTTTATAGGGTGATGCTTCGCTATATATGATACAATAATTTCTCATGCCTTTATTTCACTAGAAAATTGTTACTCTATTGAGATTGTAATCTCCTCCTCTCAAGGTCCTTCTGCTTTTGACATTATTTTTCTACTGGCTATTTGATATGTTCCTATCTATCTCTAGCCGTAAAATCTTGACCAGAGATAAAATCTAGTCGATTAAGGTTCCACGGCCATTTACTCAAACCCTTCGGAGTCCCGTTCGACAACGCTATCTATCCAAAATTTCTATTCTGTAGATATACAACATAGCGCTGAATGTAGACTGATGCAGGCAAGCCCGGTATGTAACGTCATGATATCTGCTAGCTACTCGTTATGCGAAACATCGCTCGTTAAGCTCGTCTCTATTTCACATCTTATTTTGTTCATGCGAATAACTTTTTATACACCGTACTCAAGCGAGGTTTGATGGTATGCAGAAAGTATATTGTGGAAATATTATAGGTAAAACTGAGAAATGCAGTACAGATTTTTCACCGGGCGAGTAATTCTCGAGTTTTCAACTATTTGGCACTATTTTCGCCTATCAAGTCGTCCCAAATAGTAGAAAACTAGTCAATTACTAACTAAAGAATACAGTTTCGGTACGGCGTTTATACCGTATTTTTTAGTTTAGTTGTATCAATAATTATTAGTTAACACCAATTCAGGATCTGAATAAATTTGCGCTCTTTTAGATTTCCTGAGTTAAAAAAAAACATATTTCGGATTATTTGGGCTTTTATATCTTGTGTGAATACAATAACTAAATATTACTTTATAATATATAACAATAAATATTAACATATAATACTGAATTGAACAAGCATGTAGAAAAAGGGCCAACACCACGATGCCGGATTAGCAGTAAATTTAACTGACGTCGTTTTTATTAGCAATTCACATAAAGGATTGCGACAGGCACAATATTAAGAATTTTTTTTAAAGAAAGGAACGACTTGAGGGCAATTTTAATTAACTTGAATTTTCAGTTGTTGAGAGTTCACTTTACCGTAGATAATATTGCAATTGTATAGAATTAAAGTCATTTATTTATGTATAAGCTATTACGAATGCAAACGCAAATAATTATTTTAATAAATTGTGGAAATGAGATAAATTGCATACTGCAGTCATATTGGATAGATAATATTTAGAAATTAAGATGATCATCAATTTATATTTTCAGAAGCTAAAAATAAATGAAGTGAAGCTTTTGCTCGTTAAGTTAGATATTAGTAAGGCCCTTATCATATGATTGTGCCTTGGAGACTTATGTAATACTTTTAAACTGCTTCTAAAAGAAATAAGTTCACGTTCAAGTCCTTTTTTGAAAAGCTATAAACTAGAATAGATTAAAATTATTTTTATCTTAAAACACTGGTGAAATGAATTCAGCAATTCAGCTTCAAATGCAAACTGAATATAAGATTCTTAGATTATCAGGACGTAGTCTAAACATCTAAGTTCTGCGGTGGCATAGAGGTATATCGGATGGATACCTCTATGTCATCGCAACTCAGATTCCTTATCTCACCTAATTAAAAGCATTGTTGTTATATCGGGACCTATACTTATTCATAATTTCTGACTTTTAAATACAGTGGAAATGCCTGTCAAGCATTTGGAAACGTGCCCATACTGTATGCTTAAACATTTATTGTTGGAAATCGGAATCCAAGAATAAAAATACTGAATGTATTTTAAATTCTAAAGAACTGAAATCATATGCACTGTACAGTATGAACGCATACAGTTTTTAATAAACAAGACGTATTTTTAATTCGAATTCCTCACTGTAAAAATGATTTGTACCAATACTTTGATAGTCAGGAATATGTGTATATAAAAATACTATATATTCCTTCTTATGACTCACCTAATTAAATATCCTTACTTCGCGATTTTTGAGCTTCACGTATTCTTTCCTCTGCAGGAAGCTACAAAATTTCCCGCCTTCATTCTTCCACTTGGTACAAAATCTAAAATTTGGGGAAACACAGGAATTTCCTCTGCGTGAATAACAAGTATAGAATATGTCTTCATGAAACGTTATTATTGATTTGAAATATTTATGTTTTTAATACACCAGCATTATTGAGAGTTACAAAACGAACTTAAAATTATTTATTTGGTGAATGTTCAGTTATTTCCAACTGGTATTATAAAGTACAAAATCCTTAAGCAAATACTTGTTCAAAAATTGAATATTTATAGTTGCATATCGACATTTCAATTAAATCACCTAAAGGAATTCTACCACATGAGAGATAATCGCCCATGTGATAACAAGAATATTCTTCAATTATGGTCTTTCTTTTGTGATGAGTTATCTTAGGATCTATTACAATCATTCTATCGTTCTCTACACGACATTTTCTCATTATAGCAGTATTTTTTAAAAGTAAGATTAATTTACCACATGTTTTATAAATATTATCTTATACCATTAAGTAAAATGAAGACATTTTTTTTTAAAACTTGAGTGTAAGTTCAGTAGTAACCCAGCAGTTTAAAGTTTTCAGAGCAAGGCAGAAGATCATAAATATGGAAAAGAAGACTATAGGTTCTCTCCCCTGTTTGTAGTCTTAACTCGCATAATTTGAAAACTGATAGATCCGTGTGCGCTTTAGCAAATAATTTCTCGATACGAAATGGGCTGTCTACTGATAGTTAACATCCTTTTCCTCCAATCGATACGCAAATATAGGTAATCAGTATTTCCTGCAAACCATCCGATTTACTCACATTTATTGGATCGAAGTCAGATTTCCATGGCAAGATGATCTTTACTTGTTTCAAGGGTTTTTTTCTGGTCAACAAAGTCTGTCTCACTTCATATCTGCCATGTGACTTAGCAGGGCCGCCATCTGGAGGGTGCGGCGCATGCTATGCACCGGGGCCCCGCGATTGAGGGGCCCCAATATGATCAAGAACTAAAATAATGTTCTGAACAGTAATAACGGGATGGAAACAAGAGAGGAAGAAATTTAATTGGAACAATCGATGGTTTTTGAAATATAAGAAGTTTACAGATACATTACAGTTTAGTGTCAGTATGTAACATATTATAAACAGAAAGTACGGTCATTTACTACAACTACTAGGTTAACTTGCATATATTAATTTGATAATAAATATTATAAAATGTTTTATATTGTTGGATCTAATCATATCTGTGCCAAGGAAATATCCCTTTGGGTGTCAAGACTCGGTTTCAAAAAAGAAAATTAGTAGAAAAGAAAACAGAAGAAAAGCTAAATAAAAAAAGTTATGAGATTTTTGTTTTCTTGTCTACGGAGTAATTCTGGCAATAAAATTGCTTCGATTTCAGAAGTTACAATTCAAGCTTCAGTTGATGAAGAAAGTTCCGCACAAACTAAGCAAATTTTTGCAATGAAAGTGTTGAAACTGTGAAAATCTTTGAAGAACCCTGTGTTTACACAAATACGATTGAATCAGAAAATAACGATGAAAATGACAATAACAAATGGGATCAAGGGCATATAAGTGATTGAAGTTTATGGTCAAGCGTTAAAACTGATGATTTTAAAATGTTTTGTGCTAAAATCAGACCTGTGCAACACAAGCAGTTTTTGCTAAGAATGCTGAAGGCAGATCATTTTCCACTCATTACTACTCTTTTAAAAAAGTACAAGATGGTGAAAGGCAACTTCTCATCTGGTTGATTTTATCAAAAAATCAAGACTTTTTTTTTGCTGTACATCGTTTTCCAGAGGAAATGAAAAAATCTACACGATTTATAGAATAGTTATTATAAACTGAAAAAAATCAATTATAATTCAAAATCATGAGCGTTCTATTTGTCACTTAATTCATTTATTGTTTGGAAAGAATTACTGAAACAATTTATGTTCGGCTTTTGATAAAACTTTTGACAAACTTCAGTCTTAATTAGGTACGTAAATTTTGTGGAGAAAAGAGTAAGTATAAATGAGCCATTTATAGGGTTTATTGAAGTAACTGACAGGAGAAGGACTAGCAAAGGCGAAAAATTGGAAATATTAAATGAGCTTGATTTAAGTATTATGGATTGTAGTGGACAGGCATTCAATAACGGTAGCCACATGAATGGGAAATATAAAGGTGTACAATCTAGAAAAATTGCTCTAAGCCCTCATGCAATTTATGTGCCTTACCTATAACACTCTTTTAATTTATTAATTTGTGATGCCGCTTCCAGCAGTATATATTATAATTTTTTTTTTTTTTTGGCTATTGCAACTTTTATTTTGTTGCTTTTCTGCATCTACAAAAAAGATGGAAAATTCTCCAAAAGCATTTAAACCATTATGCGACATTCATTGAGAAATCAAAATATATACGATTAAAGCAGTGTATATACAATTTGGAACACTTGTAAAGCCCTAAAAGAACTTATTGATGCAAATAACAATAATGCAGCGGTATCTGAAGCTAAAAGTCTATTGGATCCAATACAAGAAACGCCATTTATTTTATACTTAAAAGTATAGTTTGCAATATTTCCCAAAATTAACACAATCAATAAATTATTTCAAGCAGAAATAATTGTTCTCGATTCGTTTTTAATTTAGTCAATAAAATTAAAACTGAAATCCAAAATTTAAGGACAAAATTTAACTCATTTTTAGGCGAAGCAAAAGCGATCGCACGTCATTTGAATCTTTCAGAACATTTTCCTGAAAAACGAATTCGAAGAAAAGAGAAAAATATATAATTCGAAACAGCAGAAGATGAAATTTTAGAAAACCCTATTGAGAAATTTTGATGTTATTTTTTAAAATCTGTAACTGATAGTGTTATTATACAGACAGAACATAGATTTAAAAGTATTTCAAATCAATCACTGATATAAAAACTTTAGAAAAACATGAATTAAAAAAAATTTCCAGAAACTTTGTAACGTTTTATAATAACGATCCTAATAATTGCTAACCTAATCCAAATAATTGTTTTACCACAGGATTTGATTTTGAATGAAAGGGATGTAAGTAATACTCAACACATATTGCAAACTAAACTAATTAATAATTATAATGATTTATTTCTAAATATATTAACTGTGTTCAAATTTTTCTTTACACTGCCAATGAGTATAATAAATGTTGAGAGCTTTTTCAGCAAATTAAAATTAATGAAGAATTTTCTTCGGCCAAGCATGAGTGCATAACGCTTAAATGCACTTCCTATACTAAGCATCGAAAAAGAAATTACAAAAAAGAATTGTAATTTTCCTGAAGTAATGAATAGCAAAAACAAAACCACACATTAAATAAACATGCAATAGTAATATGTGTTCGTATTTGTATATCTTTTTCACTTTGCAAAAGATTTAGAGTCCCAAATGGTTTTTTGCATCCGGGTCCCTTCATCGAAAAGGCCGGCTCTGTGTCTTAGACTTATACTGAACAAGATATACTGTGAGATTAGAGCCACAGCTATCCTTGTTGTCATCCCTTCTGTTTAACAAGTTAGGAATGGAGGATCGAACGTGCCTGTTCTCGCTTTTCACACCAAAAATATTGTCTCATGCACTAAATGAAATTTTGGCAGATATTTAATAGATTCCATGCTACTAAATAAAATAATATATCATATTTTTCGATTAAGCAGTATTGACAATGATTTATATTATTCTATTTTTCATCTCTTTTCCTTCTGAAATATATCTAAAAACAAAAGATAACAAAAATGCTTTTAAGCCAGGAAGAGAGGCAGATTTCCCACTAGGCTGCTACCTAGGGCCGCTAAGCCGAGAGTAAGCCACAAGTCTGCCATAAAAAAAAAATATTTTCTTGTTGTTAAATAAAAAAATAAAAAATAAAATTCTGTTAGTAATAAAATATTAGGATAGCCTATTATTAACCTATAATCAGGTATAATTTGTTAAGTTTCCTTTATGTTTCATTACGTTCACTTGGTTATTTGAATACTTATAAACACTGAACTTCTACTTCCATAATATTGTGCACAAATGCAGATTTCAGGCCATCTTGATCATAATAAAAACAAATATATTTTCAAAATATGTATAAAATAAAAGATTAATTAAAAGTGAATCTAGTATTAAAAAAGTGTGGAAATGTGAAATTAAAATGATTATCTTATTGAAAAAGGAACCTCATAATATGCACAGCTTAGAGCCTCAAAATGCCCAAATTCACCATTTACAAGAAGATTCTTTACAACTTAAACAATTTTTAAAAATTGATTTAATTGCACTTAGAATAAATAAATAAATGCTTTATGGATAAAATTTCCGTTGACTCATTAAAGAATTTGACTCCCTAAATAATTTATTTCACACGTCTGTTGATTAATAAATGTGATAGCCTCAGACACTGATCGCAAATCTGATACAGCTGGAAGAAACGCCGTCGAAATTTCTGCTTTGGCGATGATCGCTTGGCGAAACTTCTACTCTGTTTTCCTGGCGCGGCCAGTATCCGATGTCAGACGACTAATGATAGGAGGCGGTGACGAGTGACTGATAGTGCTCCCCTGTGGCCTACACGTGACTTTACTTCTCTCAAAACAAGCGCGATTTCTTATTGATTGGGTGTCATCTTCTGTCCACAGGTAATAACTTCTTCGATTTTATTGTTCTAGCTCACGTGCTGCGTGCATTATTCAGTGACTGACTTTCGACCGAACATTACCGCCGTCTCTAATCTTCTTATATTAATGTGAGATTTCACTTGATAATGCTATAACAGCAACAACAACAGAAACTTTATAACAGTGTTTTAAATGATTATTTTATGTCTGTGACTTATTTGCAATGATAAAACTCTATATTCTATCGTGCTTTTTTTTACCGGGAAAATATTTTTTGCGTTCACGAGAGTTACGGTTGCGGATAGAAAATATTGATTTTTTTTT
>JAPMOR010064020.1:22339-78671 GCA_026543865.1 Argiope aurantia
ATTGCTTTTACTTTAAAATTCATCTGGATGTCCCCCCCCCTCCGATGTTTGAATTATCGTGCATTTAAATCTGCAAATAAAGGAAATTTTTGTGACAGAATTTAAAATAAATATTGCATTTCTTTAGATTATAGCAAAGGCTCGTACAAAATCGCTTGTTAATCAGAAACGAAACAAGAAAGTAATTTCTCTTCTCCATTCTCCTGTGAGGGTCGCTCATTATTAATAAATCTAGCTACAAAACGCTCGGTGTTATAAAAGGTTGATCTGCATGGTAACTAAGGGTCCAGCACATTTGTAGCAAATGTGTGGGCATAGTTATGGCTTGGTGGTTGATGCAACACAAAAACGCAAATTTAGGTTATTTAATACTAAATATAATTTTTTATATAAACAATATTAGGTTTTATAAGATTCATTGCATTTTCTATGATTCTTTTTATCTTGTGTGAAAAACGGAGACGGATTTTCAACCAAACAGACAGTGACAAAAATATGCTTTTAGAAAGGGAATTCAATTCATCCCAAACATTTCAGCCATCACGATTTAAACAGCTAAAAAAATGTTGGTCATAAAATTTTAGTTGTAAAATGTGCAACTCTTTTAAATAGCAAAATTTAGGAACAAATTGGCAAAATCATCTTTCTTAAATTCATTCCTTTTACATTCCTAATATTTTCTGCTAATCTGAGGTCTTCTTGGAGGTGTGGATCTTCCGTAAACGGAGATCTCTGCCTACTTCTTCGCAATTTGTATTCTTTAAGTAAGATTATTTATTCATTTAGCAATTTCTCTATTTTGGCAAATTCGAAATGCATATCCCATAAGGAAATAAAATTACTTTTTCTACACCTAATTAGATTTGTTTACAAAGCTATTTGCATTCAATACATCATATTCATTTTTATAAGAATTTTTTTTTTCATTTTTATTGTTTTTTTGTTTTTGTTTTTTTTTGTTCCTTTTTACATTCTTGAGTTCCATTTATTTTTATTATCATTCACAATCATTTTTACCATTTTTCACCATATTTTCTTTACATTCTGAATCATTTTCATTCACGATTTAAAATTCAATTTTTCTCAAATCAGGAATTTTTTTTTCAGCTTTGTTTTCTCTAAAATAAATCTCAACACCCTCTTTAAACTTTTTCTTTTACCTAATTCATACTTGATTATTCTAAATGCAGCTGCTACTTAAATAATTATAAAAGTTCATTATCTTTACAATTATACTTTTTGCAAACGTTATATTTTCATGAAAAGATTTATTAATTCAGCATTTGTAAAATATTTTGTATGTGCTTGTGTTCAATATGTGAAAATGTTAGAAAGTTTGTTATTTCATTTACCAAATAATTATGTCGTTGTATATTTTTTACAATATAGAAACTTTTCTCACATTCATTTTGGGAAAAAAGTCATAAAATCTGCAACTATATTTTGAGTTGACTTTGTACATTTGTGCTTTTTGATTTAATTTCTATTTTTTGATGATACTTACCCAGAATTAATTTTGGAATACACGAAGAAGAAAAAGCTAGCATTTCACCACATTTAAAGGCTCTAAATTTAATTTTGAAAACTTTATATCGTCTTCCAAACTGAGATGTGATTAGAAGAAAAAGTAAGGCTTACTTGCTTCTTCAGTCTTCAATTTTTAAAATCGTTTTGCGAACAAAATATTCACTCCCTTAAATATTGTTTCAAAAACTAATGAAGAGGAAGAAAAACTAATTTTGAAGCAAAAAGAATACTTACTCTTATGTTACTTGCTGTGTCATTACTTTCAAGCTAAAATTGCATATATTGCTAAAACTTTTTTTACTTTATTCTTTAGAACGTTATTGCAGCAAAATATTATAATTGATGCAAATTATTTTTTTTTCAAGTGGATGCCAGGAGCTGATTTTAAAAATTGATGATTAAAGCTTACAACATTTTTTCTTTGTTTAAATTTCTCAAGAATAATGTAATCTATTTTCATTAATGAGATTTTTACGGAAGATAGTCGATGTGTATGACGGGTCTTCAAAGATGAATATAGCTAAAATGATCAGATTTTTTAAGTTTTAACGCTTTTCGCATTTGAAGGAGAGGAGAACGCACAGTTCCTGTATATGTTCCTCTTTTAGCTATTGTTCTTGACGATTTTTAGGATGGGTCGAGGAGTTCCTGAACTCGAAGTTCTTAACCTCCGGACATAACAAGTGATATGGGTATTGACATGGCATTGAAATTACATAGTAAGTGGTGTTGCATGATTAAGGTGAATTGTTCTTGTCTACTATTCACATGGATGATTCTATATGACACGAAATTATTTTATTACATTTTATCTAAAGAAAAATAATATTCAAAAGGAGTCTCGATATTGAACTGCCAGTATATTTTATAACTGGGAAATAATGATTTTTATAAAATATGCTAATATTTAGTAAATGTTGGGAAAGAGAATTTTTCTTTTGTTATATCTAATAAATGATATGATTTTTAAAGATAGATTATCTTATAAGAATAAAATGCGCCATCTGGGACTTTATCAAAATTGAAACAGAATAGAACTTTATATAAGCCCTGTCCAAGGCAAAATCTGAGATGTCTGGCCACTTTAGATCTCATTAAATGAAATATATTTTCCCCATAATAATTGTGCTCTTTTTTCATATAACGGAGCCGGTGGAAATCTTCCTTTTTGATTTCTTAAGATAGTATCAGCACATGCAATAGATGTTGTAGCGAATCAAAATCTTTTCATTAATTTCGAGATGACGTAATGCTCGCTTGAGTGTTGGGGTTTTAATCTGCCAATTTTCTCAGAAAAATTTATCACTCTTGAAGGTCTTTTTCAACTGAATGTAAGCGCATTCTGCGAAGATTGATTGTCCTGTATTCATTTTTATAATTATAGTTATAGAATTGTATATTTAAATTGAAATGATATAACAGTATTTCAATTATATTTTTATACTGTAACGGAAGAATTAAAAAGCAAAGAGGGAAAAACTATGAGGTGCAATTTTATTTTATCAACTTGCATTATTAAGATTAGTTGCTGTAGCAATATTTCTCCTAATCTAATCATTCTTTGAGATTTCAACTTAAGCTGCCAGAATTTTTGAACTTCAACTCGGGATAGGCCAGGTAAAAGTTAAAAGTCTACTTTATTGTAAACACTGCTAATCTAGAATGTCTGAGCACTGTAACGCGAACACAATCATATCAGAAATTAATGATATTAAAAGAGAGAAATGAAAATTATGAGACATAACAGCTATTGTTCACTAAAATAGTTTGAATTTTTTCAATGAATTGTAAAAGTTGGCAAAACAATTTTCCTATTTTTTCTTGTTAGAAAACAAAATCTAAGGAATCTTTAAAAAAATTCCACAAAATAGTTACTTAAAAGCAAAAAAAGGAGCAATTCACGAAAGTTTTTCTTTGTTTTATTACTCAATATTACCTCATATTGTTTGCATTATGCTGAATTGCATTTGTAAATGTAAAAGCTTTCTAATATTGTTGTGACATTTCTGCCACAACTGCTATTTATCATTCTTAGATATTTTTTACACATTAATATGTCTTAATAGTCATAAATTCAGAATAACATGGGATAGCTAGGTGGTACAGTATTTACGCCACCGTCTGGGTCCCCAGTTGATGTATAAAAAATATTGAATTATTGCTGTCAAGTTACTTTCCTAAATGGAATAATTTTCATTTGCCTGAATCTGATGATTTATGATTTCCTTTTTTAAAAACTGAACTTGTATCAGTAAAGAAAATATTTCCACGTTGTAAAAACATGAATCATTTGCTAGATATTTTGAATAAGTAATAATAAGTGGATATTTTTAAGGGAAAAAGTGAGAAGATAGATAGATTGCATCAAACTCACGAATAAGACAGAAGCTCGGAGTGTCTGGAATCCGCGACACTCAGAGCTTGAAATCGAAATTATGCTACCAGGCTATCGAAGCCGCACTATTTCCGTTAATGATGTTACAGATCAATGCTTTTTCACAAAATGGCTTGTTTACTGATTCTGATTACAATGTATATACAATGTACTCTAAATGCCGAAAAAAAACAACAACCCTATCTTTACATTTGTAAAAAGCTCCACGTTTCAGATCCCCTGCCCTTCCTCATGAATCTTATTTTTTTTTTCGAATTATATCTATCAGTGAATAGGATAGCTGAATGAACTAAAGACACGAAATTTGGTATGAAGCCTCAACACTATAGGGTAGTCAACCATCTAACTCTCCGACCCGCCCGAAGGCACACGGATTTAAACAATAAAACTGAATGACCGGATCGCCGCAACAGCAATTGGCGGGAACTGTGGTTGAGTCCTAAGGGCCATCACCGGCCACGGTACAACCCTTCCCGAAGGAAGTACGTCCCGTCATCGATGGGAGGAGTTAGATCCCCCACCTATTAGTGTTCCCTACAGGGTGGCGAGATCCAACCACCATGCCGGAAGCATCTCATCCTTATTTGAGGTGCCCCTCGGGGGGAGGGAGAACAACAACACTATATGGTAATCCTCCTCCCCCAATTTTATGTGAAATTGGTTTGCAAGTTGTCTGTCTATTCGCCCGTTTCTGTCCATGTGAACAGGATAATTCAAAAACGTAAAAAGCTAAATAGAGAACATTTAACATGTTTTATAATTAGAATTGCAAATAGGTTGACTGTCTGTAGGTCTGTCATATAAGTGAACATGATAACTCAAAAATACAAATATTTTTGTACGTGAAATTTAGTTTGTGGTCTTATCACAAAAACTGTAAATCTGTAATTAATTTTGGATCCAGTCTGTAGAAAGAAAGACAGCCAAAATATCTATCCGGTTTTCCTTCCTATGCGCGCTATATGGTTCAATCCTAATTGGATACTTCGTATGTGTGAACTGACAACTTGAAATTCTAATATTAATACATTTAAAAGTTGAATCAATAGTTAATACACGTTTTAAGGTATTTATTTGTTACAACACCTTCGAAGACACCTAGTTTTTAGCATATCTGATAGGATAAGTATGCCTAGTTTCAGCTCTATAATGCTATTTAATGCTGCCCGTTTGGGAATGATTTTGAGGTATTCACAGTATTTAGTGTCTTAAAAAAAAGAATGGTGATGATTGTAACAAAATTGCAAAATGCTCGGTTCTGAAATGGCCTAATTTAAATAAACATAGTTTGTACCAGTTTTATCACGATAAAATCTTATCTGAAAAACTTAGATCAAAACGGCCTGAATTCAATAAACTGAAGATTAACTTATGTAGCCGCCCAGATAAGAATGTCTATCATTGACGCAATTCTTTGCATTCAGATGGTTCTGCTATTAAAGTAAATTTCTTGCAATCGTTCAACTTGTAATCGTTCGGTAAAGTACAAGATATTGTTAGAGCCGGTATTCTACTTGTCAGTTATAAAAGATATTCTATGACTTGATTTCATACATGATTTTCAGGAAGAAAAAAAAAAAATTATTGGTAGAAAAAAAAATTGGTGTCAAAGCTGGCAAATGAATATTAAGTAATAATGGGTATTCAGTTATATATAAGTAAAATTAGATTTAATTAAAAAGTAGTTTTCAAAGCTATTTTAGTGAAATCTATTACGGTGATTGTTTTTTTAAATTTTTGACTAGAAATCTAAAGACTGTGCAGAAAGAATTGTGTAGACTATATAGAAAAAATGGGGATTAAAATTTTTCGCATTTCAAAAACTCTTTTACAAGACTGCGCAAAGCATTTAAGAAGCCATGAAAATGTATTTTTTTATGTTTTTTATAATAAAATTTAACAGAAAGTTATGCTATAAATATTGTTTTTCCTCAAGAAAAAACAATATTTATATATACTGTAAACTGCATGCTTCATTTTTATTAAATTGGAATTTTGAAATTAAATTTTCATTCATTTCCTGATGTGCTTGGAATCCTTTTGATAAATTTCAAAAAAACTTTTTCTCCTATTTTCTCTTTGAAAATATACTATTTTAATATTTTTAGAATTACTAGTTAATTAATTGATTCGACTCAATTTTATTCCATAAACTGTTGCCAGCTGGTAGTGAAGTTGAGGAAAATAAATGTTATTAGAAATCTGTAATATTTATAAAAATGAATTATTAATACACATTTTTTTAAAAAATAAAATTAATTAAAATAACAAAAATCTACTTTTTGTATACATATAAAAAGAGAGATTTTATGAATTGTTTTCATTAATTTTTTTGTATATTTAAAAGTATATTTATTAATTAGTTGAGATTTTATTAAATAAGAGTCGTAATTAAAATTAAAAGAGATTTTGAGTGAAATGAAAATTTAAAAAAGTTATTATTTTTCCTTTAATTCTTGTTCTATATTAGTTGATAAATAATTATATTCGGTTTTTTTTATGTATTTATTTTTTGGGCCAAAACTTAGAATCGAATAAAATATTATTTGTAAAGCAGCGTTGTGGATTGAAGAGAATGTCTTTTCAAAACTGTAGTGGCTGTCTCAGCACCCCGCAACAATCCTGTTCGACCTTCCGCTTAATCCACAATCAGTATCGTATCTCATTTCCAAGGCGATAGATAGTTTATCTCTCCGACGGGTTGTATTTTTAGTCAAAGCATGACTGATTACAGCTGCTATCGCCACTGCCGTTGCTGTTTCCTCATGTTTTGATCGCCATTCCAGAGAAATTATATTTTGAGTATCAACCGTTGGAAACAATAAAAAGAAATGGCTTCCTCATTTTTGCACTTTTCTCTCACGTGCTTTTTTTTCTAATCGTGCATTTGGCGGAGTTTCGCCAAAAAATATCTCGTGGGTGACAAAATAATCTCATACAACCAACCCATCAGCTCATTTAAGTTTCACGAAAAACCTGGAAAAGAATGATGGTCGTTATCAGCAGAATGTTTTTTCTCAATTTATAAAGTTGATTTGCAATATAAAAATTCCTGCATTGCCCAATTTCAATAACTTATCCTCTGTTTTTAAAAAAATCTTGCTTTTATGATGATTTTATCAATTTCACGGGGTATCTCATCTTTTAGGAATGTTTGTTGTAGTTTATTATCATTTATACATTTTTCCTCATCAGTTTACACAAGTTAGATATATTAATAGATGTCTGAGGAATACGTTTACTTATTGTTTGCTTTATTTTTAATATACATATTACTTATCTAAGGCGAGCGCAATTGCAATTTCATTCATCGTGATATCCAAGTTAAATTGCACCATCAATAAAATTTAAAATTCGAATGTCAGTTTCGTTTTATTTTGAATTTATTTTTTTCTTTGAAGGAAGCAAGGCAAAATAAGGAAACGTTCTAAAAATCGAATTATATTTCAAAGTAATAAGGAAGCTAAGTTATAAAAATTCTAAAACAAGAATTCTATTTGATAATTTGTTGAAATCATATATCAAATTAGGAGAATATGGATGTCAGGTTCAATATTGAAAATTGCTCTTAATTATGAGAAGTTTGCCATTCATCTGAACCCTCTCCAATGCATTCATAACAGAATACCTGTAATGTAACAACTTTGTGCAAAATTATAGCGCTAGAATTTTAGTTGTAATATTTGTTGAAGCAATTACATTTTTGATCTCGTTCTCTATTACATAACTTTTGGTATCTTACTTCCTTCTCTCACCCTTATCAGAAAATTTAGGCGTAATACTCTTTGATAGTCGGCAACAAAGCGTAGGATTTCTTCTATCCGTCCATTTTTTATTTAACAAAGAAAGTTGAAATGGTTACTATTTTTTTCATGTATATTCAAAATTTAGAAGAAAATAAAACGATTTTAGCGACCGAATTCGCCGTTTCGGATTGCAGTCTTGAACGGGTGTGCAATGAAGCGTGAGATTTTAGCCTGAAAAAGTACAGAATGCCTTCGCATGATTTGATGAACAAAGTTAGTGATGTGAATCTATGTTTTTTTAACATATTTTTTTAATTGCTTTCTTCTTACAACGCAATAATTAAAAAAAAATTCAACCCAGTTGTTTCATTTTACTCTGTTTGTCATTTTATAATCTAATTCTGATATTAATATATAGGTTACTTCATAAGTTCTAATATATCATGTACTGCAATCCGAAAAATTCACGTTTCTTTAACTGGCATGCAAGTCGATTAAAACCTCTTGCACTTCCTGTTTTTGGTATTTCGAAATGATGATTATTTCGACGCACTTAATGTAATAGTGTGTTTTTATTAAAACACGATAGCGTCAAATAGCGACGCTCCTTGAAATGGCATCGATATCCATATAACGCTTGAATGATTTGTCATGCTCTTAAAATATGTTAAGTAAATTAAGTATTGTTCTTTCTGTAACTCTTTCGCTTGGCTGCGCTAGTTTAAAACAGTACTCCCACCGAAGTTAGATTATATGGTTATAAGTATCTATCTAATATGCCAGAGTGGCCAAAATTCCACAAGTTCCCTGAAAATGATTTCATTCTGGAAAATTCGCAAATTCGGAAAGAAAAGAATATTTTCCCCATGTTGTGTGTAAAAACAGTTTATGTTAGTACAAGATGCTTTTTATTTTTTAAAAATGAAACAAGACGATTTATATTCTAATGAAAATATCACGTGACTTCATTCGGCTGCGAAAACAATTTCTTTCACGGGAACACACACAAAGAGAAAAAAGAAAAAGAAAAGAAAAAAAGAGCAGCTAAAATAAGGAGGTGTGGGATCATTCTCTTTCATTTCTACTTGTTTCTACCGAAAATTTTTTCGTCACTTAAAAATCAGAAAACCTATATTAGAAATATATAAGTACTAGCCGCCTTTGGCGACCAGCCGGTTCGCTAGTATTACCGCTCGCTACAATTTTCAATTAAATATTTTAAGTAACTGGTCTCTTAAAGGATTCTCAAACAAAACATTTTTAATCTTCAAATTTTGATAGTCATACCAAACTTATATTGTTTAGATCGTTTCGTTCAATTTACTGTATATATTTTGCTAATTTGTTGCCATTTCCGGTAAAACTTCAACTTTAATTAAAAATGTAAATGACGAAATTGCAATTAATATTAAGATATTTTTTAATAAAACCAAGCGTTTTATTTTATTTATCATCTTTATTGTTATTTATTAATTATTATTATTATTGAATATGAGTATTGCAAACAGAATCGCTCGGTATTTAAGTCTTATGTTAACTACAAAATATTTTTCATAGTTTATGTAATATCTCAAACAATAATTCAACAAACATTTCTGAGATTCAGTATAAAATTCAGTTTTTAGTTTTGCTTTCAAAAGGATTGAAATGAAATCAATAATAATATTTTGTTCCTGCTTATAAATATATTTCAAAAATTATGAAGTCTAAATTTAATGCAGTAAGGTATCATATTCTGAAAAATATTCTGGACAAACCAAATTTTAAATAAATGATTGAATGTTTCTATTTTCCACGATCAACTAAGACTTATTTATGAAGTTTTAAATGTTAAAAATTTAGAAAAACTCACCATTTTCATAATCTTAGGCCAATTAATCTTGAGAAACCTGCGCGCTTATTGGCGTATTTTCTTTGAAACGATCGATGAAAAATTTAAAATTATCCTTTTTTTATTGAATAGTGATATTCAAATCTTCATAAATCAATCAGTTTAAGTGATTTGAAATTAACTCTTAAAAGTCAGTGATTTAGTTGATTGGAAATTAACTCTATGACCACCATAAAATTTGTGCTTTCTCTTGTGGTGTATGCATTCTCCTTAATATCCGCTCGAATAAAACATCACATATAAAAGTACTACATAGAACAAACACATCAAAAGTAAACATAACATTTCAATAGTTGCCAAAAACAAAAGAGAGAAAAATGCAATTAATAAGCAGACGATATTTAGAAAAGTACAGATATTTAGACTGGAAAATGAAATTATCTGAAATTAAAAACACGCGCAGACGATATTTACAAAAGTAAAAATATTCAAACCTGAAAAGGAAAATATATGAGTTATTCCATCAATAAATGCCATAAGTTTGTTTACATCTTCATTATTTTATGAGTCATTAAATATCAAAATGGATCCGGGACTGAATAAACACCCTGTATAGAGAGTGTAAAAGATCATAAAATAATTTTTCTTGAATTTATTTTTTAGAAAAAATAATATTTCATACTTGTTTCATTTCCTACAGACACTTACCGAAAATTATATTTTTGCAGATTTCGTTCCCAAAAAGATTTAATTTATTTTCAGTTAGAGCTTTACTCAATGTGATGGCAACACTTTGAAAAAAGCTATTTTTTTCTCATGAATGCGAAACGTGCTTAATCCTCATTTTTATTTTTGACGAAAAAAATTATTTAAAAAATAGTTAAAATATTTATTTAAAAATTCATTAAAAATAGAAATTTAATTTTAAGATTAAAACAGTAGTATCATTTAAAAGATAAATTTTTTATCTTTAACTTCATGTAAAAATCTTTTTTGTGCGGTAATATTTTAGGAAGTTATAGCAGAAACACGTCAAAATTTCGCTTAATTTTTAAATAAATAAAATTCTAGTTAAAAATTCGAAAAAATAACCCCCAGGTGCACATTCCCGGCCTCCAAGGTATACACGTGACAAATTTGGTAGCTGTAGGTTGAATGGTCTGGTCTGTAGAGCGCCAACACACACACACACACACACATTGAGCTTTATTATAAGTATAGATATAGATTAATAAATAGTAAAGAAAGTAAAATCAAAGCAATAATTTCTCAAATTTAAATGCAATATTTTTATGAAGAAAATGTGTTTAACTGATTCTCTCGAAACATGTTGAAGAATTTGAAAGAAGACCTTGAAAAACATTTATTAATCTATTCGTTCTCATATCCACATTGGTGAGCTCTAATGTACAGAGTTTATTTTTTGCTTGTTGAAATTTAAAAGACGATTTAGAAAATGTCGTTTGATTTTTTAATAAGTTGATAAAATTTGATTTATATATATATATATATATATATATATATATTATGAAATTACAATGCTGAAAAAAATAATAGGCTTACAATCGTGTTATATCTTTATAATTAGAAATGACTCTGTTTTTTCTAGATTTAGTAAACGTCATTTCAGCGAATACAGGTCATTGCATTCGTGGGTTAGCTAAAAACTAAGAATTTTATGTCATACTTTACAGTGCAAGCTTTGTATCACCTTATCCCTGAACGATTCAAATCATAAGTAATGGCGGAAAACATAAGCTATTAAAATGAAAAAGTGTTGAAATTTGTTTATCAAGTTCGCGAGAAAAATGAAAGTGACTGTCTTACTGTCTAACAGTAAAAGGATAATTAATGTTAAAAAATGAAATAATTTTACATTTGTCATGGAAATAAAATCCCTTCTCTTCCCATATTTTATGAATGATAAATATTTTGACGCAGTTTCAGCCGTGAAATGATATCTGTCTTCTTGTGAACTAATTCTCTCCGTGAAACCAACTGGAGGATTGCTTTGAAATTCTCTTCCATTTGAATAGTTGATTCGCACAATAAGTCATTGCTAACTTGCAACAGCTTAATTATGAATGACTTCAATGCCATTTTCATTGGTTAGAGTATGGAACTGAAACTATTATAAAAATGGAATGAAATGTTAAAATCAAAAGTAAATCCTACTCATTTATTAGCTTGAAACGTTCGACTCTTATGTTTATTTTAAGATAATTAATAACTTTGCACGGAGGAATGATTAATAGAGATACGACAGTAAAGAGTGCTCAAAAATAAAAAAGGCATTGAAGGGAAATGAAACCTCTCGATGAGGGGCCGCGAAGATAAATGATTCATTCAAATATTCAATGCACAGGGAACATTTCTGCAGTAGTTTCGTCAAATGTGTGATTCACTCCGTGAAGAATCAAACGTCATTTATATAAGTGACTGCATAGATTAATACTGCAATAAATGAAACGACGAGTTTGAAATTTTATTCCATCCCGAAATGAATGTAGACCCAATATCATCTTCAAATAAATTTAATTTCTGATTTTTTTCAACAGTTTGTGATGAAGCAAATTCGGCACACACACAAAAGGTAAAATGATTTTCTGTTGAAATTTGTTCTGTTCTTTGTTCCTCGTTTTTTAATTAATTCTTCTTTAATGTCACATTTCATAGTATAAACACTATGTCCAATATAACTGCTAATTTCCGAATCTTTAGACATATTTATTTCTTTGCTTACAGCGCCACATTCTGTCCAGAAAGTGTAAGGCTTGATCGTTATAGATCATCGTATATTTCCAATTGAAAAAAAAATGCTTTAAATGATGTAAATAATTTTATTTTAAGCCATGTCGCGCCAATGAAATGATATCATCCAAAGGTGATCGTCTATACAAAATTCTTAAAAACTGATTTGAACGGGGGAAATGTATATCAACGCATTTCAAATATCCATCAGTCTATCACGCCATTTGAATAAATCGGTTCCTAAACGCGACGAGAAGAGTACGTGAGAGAAGGCTTAAAATGCACTGCAGTCAGACGTTCGCCGAGGAGGTTTCAAGTGAAGCTGCCTACAGTGACCGATCTAATGGGGCGATGGAAATTGGAATTTTGTGAAATAACCGAGAATGACCGATTGTATGCGTTGTTTCAGTCTATAAATGTACAGCTGAAAAATTACGATGTTTTCGAAATTATTTTCTTATACAGCCCCCTGCAACTGTTAATTATATTTAACAAAGTTTTTTGACACATTAAACTTTTAAACAAAGGAAATCCACAGTTCTGTGACTGAAATGAACCAAATAAAAAAATTCTTTGAATGTCACCTGTTTAAACGATTTTGACCATTTACCAGCCGCCTCTTTGAAGATGCGTCAATAAACAAAAAGCAGTTTCTCGAGGCGATAGACGATCTGTCTTGAAGCTGAATCGGTTTCGGCCTCAGAAAAGTTGAAAGTTTCTTTCTTTTTTCAGATTTTAATGTGTTATGAATATTTTACTAAATATAACTGAATGAAACAGTGAACTGTATTGAAATTTAGATCTCATCATTTAAATGTTATGGTTCAACAAACAACATAAAATAGTATAATTTTTCACATATTTGAGCATTTATAATCAGAGACATATGTCTATCTCTAATTGTTTGGAAATTTGTGTTTTGAGTACATGCACTTCTACATGCAATTATTAGTATGTAAAGTAATATAATTCGCTTATAATTTCATTTCACTTTCGCTTTGAATTTTCTCTTTCTTGCCGAACGTGTTCTGGCAAAGGAATTCAGATAGTGCAATTAACATTTGTTGCAGCTGCACTGAAATGTATCCTGCGTTTTAATTTCAAAAATAAAACTAAAGTTTTAGTCAAATAATCCTGCACTGTGCATCACCTAGCTTCCGATAGTTCTTTTTTCTGGTTTAGCTGATGCCACGCGTTTTCTTAAATATCCTTTGAAATAACCGAATTTGAAATTGAGATCACTTCCACTACATATCCTTATCCGCTAGAACATTCTTTGTGCAAATATTGTGAAAGATGTAATATTTTAAAGTAAAATATTTAATCCGCCGACGCTGCGAGCATGTCAAAGATTAGCTGATTGTTCAAGAAAGGAGTCTACGCACTATTTTTGACAGACAGCCATGAGACTGGTTAGGCAATATCAGTCAATTCATTTTATACAGAACAATGTAAATTTTATCGGTAAAGTTACAATGAAAGAAGTTAGATATTAAGAAGGTGCCATTGAACCCTTGGCACCCTTATCGGTAGCCAAGGTCGTATGCAGCTCATGGTCATAGTATTCAAACATTTAGGATAGTGAATTTTTGCTCATTTATGTTGAGCGCATCTATTGCTAGCCTTTATATTGAGTCGATTAAAACAGGTGTTATCATTTTACAGAACATTTTTATACTTTGCGATTATTTTATCAGGTACTATTGGAGATAAAACATGGTAATAATATTTCGACAATATAGGGTGTTTTATCAAAGGTCGTTTAATTGTAGTTCCTATTGGATCATTGTGCATAATCATTTATTTAAAGTTGTTGAGAAGGTATTGAAAAATCTCTAAGAATAGGAAAAGCCTTGAAAATGAATTGGCTTAGTTTGATAAAGAAAGATATGTGATTGAAACACATCATGTTTACTTTTACATATGATACTAAAAAGATAAATTTGCATTTGCGATTCTATTATATAATTTGCTTTTAGAATTAAAAAAAAATGGTTACATTCTTTATGCCATATTATTGTTGTTGTTTTAAATTGTTGAAAATTTGTATACTGTTCTATATTTAATTTTTAAAAACATTTTCTTGGAATTCATAATCTATTATTGCCATCCAGGTATATCACTGGCTGACTCTCCTATTGATCTTGTATGATCTCTTTGTATCGGTTACCCCGATTCCGTTCTGTGTCGTTAATTATGTCTTATTTGTTATTTCCAAGTTTCATAGAAAATATTTTGGTTATCTGAAGAAGATAATTATGGAAAATCCTAATTTTACGATTTTATTTATATGTTAGTTTCCATGAATTTTTTATAAAGGCCATTCAAAGCATTTGCTTCAAGTAAAAATAGAAATAATTTTCTTACCGGTAGATACAATAGGAAAAAAATTTGAGCAAAAAGCTTAATATTTTATTTTGGTAAATAATAATTACCCCGATGTCACTTCGCTTGAGCACAAGAGTTGCACGCAAGCACGGAATTCCATTTTTCTAACATGGGAACTGTTCCCTGCCCACAACTCGTTTACCGTTACAAATGAAGGAAGAATTCAAACTGAGTTTGTGATATGCATCTAAGAAGGTCCGAAAATCATTCCAGACGATTTAGATTATGAAATGAAGAACATATATGCAGCTATTGAATAGACCTCAATAGCTGCTACACAATGCCTGACACTGGACACATGTTGAGCGAGGAATGTAACACAGTGAATTTATTATCCATCCAAATAAAACTTTAAGCTGTCTTCTGCATTGTTCATTTCTTGATTTACAAGAAAGGATTAGCGCATTTTTGAGAAAATATATGTCTTATTGATTATATTTCATGCTTCTTTACGTTAAGATGAAATGTTTCCACACTTAGTCTATACAGATACATCGGGACAGCATAGCTTTTTAAAGGATTAAATAGATTTTAATACGGAAATTTGTTTCTTCATCGAAAATTTGGATGTGTATTCTACCAAGTAGTCGTTTGTATATAGCTGTGAGATCAAATGTAGTTCAGGGAAATTTTTTGTTTTTCAATCTGTGTCGTAGCGGCGAGGTGGACTAGGGTAAGAATATAGACGCCTATCGAAGGAGGGGATAGGGACGTGGAAACAAAACAAAGTTCGTAGTGCACTTTTTAATACCAAATTTGATGAGTTTGTGAAAAATCATACTTAGACGTTATTTACACTTTTTAAACCATTGACCTCAGCTGAGGGTATTATACTCCGGATTCATTGGATTATCTTCACTGTTTTCACCGCATATTCCTGGACGGGGTGGCATAAACTTTTGGTTACCTTCGCTATGTCCCCATCATGGGGGACATTCTAAATATGGAGATGAAATGTTTCCGTATGTTAGTTCTCGCCTCCCTGGCAGATAAAGTAAGTGTGGGATCGAGTAACTTCCCTTCTATGACAGAATGTGCTTGTATAGGAGGGTTTTATTGTGGCCACTTATAGCCGTTAGGACTCAGTCACAGTTCTCACCTTTGAGCTGTCGTGACGACTGTCATTTATTTCCTCGGATGGTATAATAGGGCAGGGATGAGCTCGTTTTGCGGTATCCTCGTTATGCACTTGTTTCAGCACATATTTAATATTATTAAATTGCATCCAACAAACTAAATATTTCGAGATCGAAAAAAAGATTTTCAGATCATCAAGTCAAAGTTCTGTTTCACATTAGCCGTCGTCAGCTCTTTTTCGTAAAAGTGTTAAGCAATAAAATTATAATAAAATAAATTCTTACAGATTTTTACCCTTAAAAAGCCATTAGATTACATTTTACGTTTTCAGATAATATTTCTTTATCGTCTCATTATTAATGACAAAAGGCGGAAGGAAAGGAATTCAGTTGCGAGGCTCAATGCGATTTGTCGGAACTTCTGTACTTTAAGTCTTTTAAGTGGCCACTGTGAACTAGAAGATGCCCCTAATGACCTTCAACAGACCTTGAAATCAATCCTTGAACTTCATGAGGAATTTGACTCAGTTTTGTTTCTGTAACTTTTATGAACCTCAAAGGAGACCTGAACGAACTTTGTGCGATTAAGTAGCCCAGTTTTATCAAATGGAGCCATTCATAAGGCACGTGTGGTTTCACGTTCTCTATATATATATATATATATACATATCTGATCAATCATTTTATAAATGATATTTAACATACTTCAAATTTCTATATATGCAACACGTGTGGCAGTGTAATCGTCCTTTTTTATATATATATATTTGTTTCTTAAACCATCGGAATTATTTTTTATATAGCAAAACTTACCAACTGTATCTTTACTACAGAATAATTTAAATTACAGTTGATAATTTTAAATGAAATTAAAAAAAGTGAAAAAAAATGCGCCCCATTCCCCAATGGATTTTTGTTTTTTGTTTTGAGAGGTAAATCAATTTATTTTTTCTGAATAAAACATTTCAGTTAAAATATATGCGATGTAATGAAAATTTTATGTGTGAAATTTAAATTTGGCAAAATTATCCGTGTTAAAATTTTCTTTGTAATTGATTTATATATGAAATTGCATTGTTTTCTTTTTATAACGTGATAAATATTGTTTGGATTAAAAGTGTAACAGGCAAATTACTACTACATTTTATTTTCAATGAAGTTATCATAAAATAGACAGTAGGGCAAATTATTGATAGGGCAAATATAATAACTATGCTACCACAACTGTAAAATTACCATATTACTTTAAAATGGCTTTTTAAACATTTATTTTAAGAATGTAAAGGATGTGTGTGAAAGAAAAAGAAACATAAGAATTTCTGACACGTGGACATTCATCTGAGCGCGAAACTGTTAAACAATAATGGAAGCATTTACACGTAAAATTTTATCTGTGTTTTCATATTCCTAATGCTATTATTTTAAAAATTAAGTTCACATGTTCCAAAGCATTGACATTTAAAATTTTCCATCTGAATAAAGTTTCGATGAGTCATTCAGTTGGATGGCATGGTAACCGCCGTTGATTGCGAAATCTATGAAAAAGGATATAAATCATCACGAAAATGCTGCATGGACATACGAAATTTGATACTTGTACTTGTAAATTGTATAATTTTTGTACTTGTAAATCTCGTCACTCATTTTTTCACATAAAACAATCTGACCATCGTTTTAACCATTTTATATTTAAACGCTTCTTTTATTAATTTATAATTGAAATTTTAGCATTTTGAGATTAATAATCGTGGTTAAACAAGAGTTTTTGACACAGCATAGTCATCAAAATGATTTTAGTGATTTATAAAATCCAATTCTTTCATTTTCAAAAAGTAAATGTTGCGTTGATAGTAATTTGAAATTTTTCTTGGATTTGATTTAAGTACACTGCCGTGTAAAATGACCTGTTACTATTTGTCATAATAAAAATTTCCTGATACTATTTCTCATAAAACTCATATACAAATTAATTTTCTTACATAATCTTATTCTTCTTGTTTTGCTATCTAACTACCTAAAACAACCTAATCATTTAACAATTTTATTTCCTTAAGTGTCAGTTACTTCTTGAATTTTTTAAAAATCAAAATCTTACTTGCACCTTTCTGATATAAATGACAAAAAAGTAATAAATAAAAATAAAAATTCCTCTGACCGATTATATTTTATATTTGTGAAAATTCATATGATAAATTGACTGTACATAAAAGTACCTTAAGACAGTGTAGCCCATTCTATTTGTCTGATTTTATGATTTTAAAATTATCAATTATTAGGAAACATATTCATTTGATTCTGATAAGGAAATTCAAATTTCGCATTTCTTTACATTGACTTTCGAAAATTATATGAAAAAGACATGCAGTGAAAGATGAATTTCAAAAAGAGAGGGAGTGACATACTCTAAATAAATTATTGAAAGAATATCTAAAGAATTTCTTCAACCAAAAAATAAAATTGATGAAAATTATACTCTCTAAAAACTATTTTAAACTTTGAAATAACTTTATCTGATTGAAAATCAGTATTGGCACTTAAAAAAAAGCCGATGTCATTTAAGGAGATTTACCAGTTTAAGGGAATATTAGTTCACAAACTTTTTTCTTCATTATCCTATCGCACATTTTATACTCAAGAAGAAACTTTTTGTTCTATCCTTTGGAATGAGCAATCATTCTTCGAAATTGTTGAGCGTTTCATTCTGAAATGTTGCATCGAAGAATAGAAATACTCGCCAAACAATCCTGCTTGGTTGTTTTCTAGCAATAATTTTGCACCAATAAATATTTTATAAAGATGAAGAAATTCTCTATTCATTTCGTTTTAATAGCGAAAATGATAAATGACGCAATTCATGTTTTCGACTTCAGAAACAAATCCATTGAATTACAAAATTTCTGTTGCACAGAATATCGATTATTTCCTCTCAAAACTTATATTAAGATAAGTTATTACTTCTGAATGCATTATCGTCATGTATAAAAGAATGTAAATGTTATACCGAGTATTCTTCCCTATCTTATCACTTATTATCTTCATTGAATATTGACTATAGAGCAGAATGTGATATCTATTAAACTTTCCAGGAAGTCAAAATCACGCGATATCGAATGAAGTAATGTTAAGTGAATCTTTCCTTTCCCTTGCATGAACTTTTCTCGCGTGCATGATCGATGGATTGCATCTACAAAAGCATTTTAGAAATGACTTGCAGGAAATTTCTTTTACTCTTACTGATGACTGCAGCAATCAAACAATTCTGTATTTCTAATTTATTTTCTAAAACTTTATTTTCTATAAATTTCTTTCTAAAAGAAAAAAAGAAATATCATTTTTCTTTATTTCCTGAAAATGGTATTTTTTTAAAAAAAGAAAATGCCTCGGATATTATTTTTAAACATTTCTCATTTCCATCAGCATTTATTTTTGTATATCTATATCTATAAAATTATAATAAAGATGAATGTGTGTGTGTGTTGACGCTCTACAGGCCGGACCGTTTGATCTACAGTTACCAAATTTGTAACATGTATATCTTGGTGGTGGTAATGTGCACTTCGAAGCGATTTTTTTAATTAATTAAAAATTAAGCGAAATTTTGGTGTTTTTCCGCGTTAATTTCCAAAAATATGGCAGCAAAAAATGGATTTTAACATATTCTTAAAGCTCAAAAAATTATCTTTTCAGTGAAACCAATTTTTTAAAATATAAATTAAATTTCTATTCTTAATGAATTTAAAAAATATTTTTCAACATATTTCGCACAAAATGAATATAAAATCTAATCTGCTGCGAGTAGTGGGAAAAAATAGATTTTATTAATGCGTTGACACAGGTTGACTGAAACTCAAAATGAAATATTGAGTTAACTCTTAGTGAAAACTAAACCTAGAAAAGTATAATGTTTAGCACGTATTTGTATGGAATGGAATAAATATGAAATGTGATATTTTCCAAAAAATAAATGAGAGAAAAATTTCATGTGATTTTTCGAAATAGCTGTATTATTAATATAATAATTCAGTTTTATTTAAGGTACACATAGTTTAATATATACAGGATATCCACTTTATTCAGGGCCCAGCAGCTAATATCTGAAACTTTATTAATTGACGTATATATCTAATAAAAAGATGATCTAAATGAACTAGATAATTATATTTCTGGTCGTTTGAATGAATAACAGTTCTGATGAATGACGAATCTTCAATTTTTATACAGATTCTCATATGTACAGATGAGTCATATTTAATAAAATTTTCTTTAGATTGTGACTGAATATGATTTATAGAATCGAAAGACTGCATACAATTTAGACTTCATAATTGTTTTGAGAAATACATTTATATGAATCGATAAAATATTAAATAAAATTATATCGACGGATTGAAATAAAGTAAAATATTATTTATCGCATTTAAAACTTCTTAAAAAGAAAAAAAGGTAAAACTGAATTTTATGATGAATCGCAACAATTTTTATTAGATAATTTTGCATAAATTATTTGAAAATAATTTATAGAATTTATTATTTGAATTATTGAATATTATCATTAATATATTGAATATTCATATATTAATTATTTGAAATCGCATAAATTATTCCTAAAATGTGTTTTACTGTATATCAGCCGTTTATTTTGAAAGTGGGGCAAATCCATTTTTGAAACAAATGGAGATAATGGCAGTTATAGATCAAACTTGTTATGGCCTTTTTTATACATAAAAATTTTATAGTAAAATAAAATTTAGATTCTAGTATTTTGGAGATGGCAGTTTTAGCTCTTTAACAGTATTGAAAGATCTGTTTATTTCGAAAGTGGTGCAAGTCCATCTTAGATTGAAATTTTTTCTAACCGCATATATTACGGCAAAATGTAGCTCTGGTTGCTCTATGGTGAAGGAAATGTGGCCGTTTGACATGTCCGAAATCTAGCGGGTTTCTATTTATCTATTTTTAATATTGAAAATCGGTGGCTGTAACGTATTTTATAAATAAAAAAAAGTATATCTTAATTTTGTGTGTGGATAGTAATATGTTTACTTCCGTCACTTATTATTCAGTCCAGTGACAATGAAATAAATATCCCTGATCACAAATTTTTACTGCCAGGACATTCGTTTCTACCGAACGGTCGTGATTTTGGAGTGGAACTATCTAGTAACTATTCAATCTAGAAACCAGTTCTTTGCATAGGTTGTATAAATATAAAGTTGAAGGATTCGATTTTCTGTACTCATTTTTAAAAAATATGTTTACTTTCAACAAAAACGTTTTCGTATTCATTAAATCTTACGGCAGCTGACAGAGAAATATATAGTACAATGAGCAAAATATCGTGATGTTTCTATAATAATATGAATAATGTCACTATCGAAATATGAAGTGGACCGCTTGCTGTCGATAAAATGCATTCCAAAAACATTTCTTATTCCAGAATTTTATTATGATGGCAAAATTCATTTATTTCCTTGTTTAATATTGATACTTCTGTTTATAATTTATAATATAGGCCACATTTTATTTTTACGACGTTTTCGTCAGTTGTTAAATTTCATCTTATTTGAATTACTGTTAACACTGTTACATAATTCGTGCGTCAAATTACAGTATGTGCGATATTTAAATTATAACTAAATCGAAGTAGAAATCAAATGAAGAAGATAAATTAAATTTCTCAAGTATCCTTTGCACTTCTAGCAGGGTTCGAAGTTATAATACTTATCGCAAATATCTAATTAGGAATCTATTAAGGTAATCTAATTAGGAAATTAAATATATTTTTAGGTGAAGAAATTTAAAATTTTAAGTCAATTTATTTCTTTTTTAACAATAAAGTACACATTTTAAAAATGATATGTAAAAGCTCTTTATTGCCGTTGCAAAATACTTATTCTTAAAAGTTTTCAGACAGTATTGAAAATATTTAAACTTAAATACATAAAGTAGCATCTGTTGTATTATATTTATATGAACTAAAATCGATTTCCTTTGAAGTTTTGTTTTACATAAAAATATATTCGGTGAGAGGTACATTTTTGCAAATGTTGCTATTACTAAATCATAATCTTTGTTAAATTGGAATCCTTTTTAATCTAAAATATAATATTAAGTGTTTTCTTATAAAAATGTTAATGTATTATAAGTAATACTTTCACGCTGAACAAAAACGCATGTTGATAATTAAAAGATATGTTCTTTTGGCACTGCTTATCAACATTTACGGTAAAATCACGTTTCAAATTATAGGTGGGGAATTGGATTCTCTATGTTAATGAATATAATACATAAAGACAGCTATGAAAAGTGATGAAATATGATATTTTAATTATGATATTATCATAGTTAAGGCAACAATAGTTTATATAGCAACAATAATCTTTCTTTGATATAATAGATTTTTTTTCTTCATGGGTCGCTATGGCCTAATAATAGTCTTACCATTGAGTGTGGACAGTTGGTGATTTGACTTACATTCTACTAAACATTCGCTTTTTGTGAAAAACCTGGCGCATGTAAAATCTGTAAGTCGTATGTCCTCCCATTAATAGGAAAGATTTACAAATCTTGTGAGAGGATTCCTTGCTCAGGTATAATGCTCAACGCCTGACCATTGTTCGAAAATAAGAAGTTCTTCTTAAATTAGATTTCGCTTGAACGGAATTCAAATTAAAATACAAGATAAAAAGACCTTTTTCTTTCAAATATTGCGTTTTGAATAAATTACCACGGAATAATACTTACCTTCAATGAATTATTCTGATAATAATCACAATTTTGCAGAAATAATATTATCTCCCAAATATATTTTACTGAGAAAATATTATCTCTTTACCCATGGCAATATTTAGATACGAATTCCGTCTAAGAGAATTGATTTTAAAAAGAAGGAAAAGAAAATCTCTTAATAAGTAGCTTTTAAAACATTTATGTTCCAGCGAATCGGCACAACTCTTTGTTACGCTTCTGTTTGTGACGAAGAAAAACCCATTTAACGAGCTTGGCGCCTGAGTTCGCTTTATCGTTTAATTCCTTTTAGACGTCAGTATTTTTCAGTTGTGACAATTCAATCAAGCGTTGCGTAATCGGAATAAATATACCAACAGGTTCATTAGCTTCTAGCATTTCACATTTTGCACACATTGCCGGTATCTGTTGGAGTTTATGGTTTAAAATCGCAATGCATTCTTTTTTTAAACTTTCATCCAGCTGAAAGCAACAATAATCTTTTTAATTCTTAGCAACTGGATGATTTTGGGTGTGACAAAGTTATCAGCACTATTCATGTCATTTATTCCAGCATTTCGATCATTTCCTAAAACTGAAATGGATACACACCTGTGATAACTAATTCCAGTATTAAAAAGTGGCATACATTGTAAATTTTTCATTCAATAGAAAATTTATGATACGCATTTTGAAATGACTCCCTACTTAAACAAGATTTATGCATTTCAAAACAAGATTTATACATTTCAAAAGCTAAATATCAAATCATAGTTTCACACGTTCTAGTAATGTCTAGACATGCTCTCTAAATACCTGAGGTAATGAGTTGGCTGATTCACTCGCCTATTCTTGCAAACTGCTTGTAATCATTTGTAAGAATTCTGTTGTTGTTTTATTCACTGTAATTACGCAGCTATGAGAATGATGCGTAGCTGCTCAAATATTTCAAAACTGAATTGTATTGGTGATTTGAATATATTTTAATTTATAAGTAGGGATATTTTGTAAATTTATTTCTGATGGTAATTAAATATTCTTTTCATAACTGTCATTTGAATGTGTTCATTTCTATTTTTCGTACTTAAAATTTATATATCATTTAAATAAACTAATTTTCTATTCATAATTTTAATCTTGCTATGAAAACGGGCGGGAATAGTTTCAACATTAAAAGTGTACTTTAATGAGAAATCGGGTCTTTTTGAATTTAATAATTCATGATATAAAATTAGAAAAGAAAATGGAAGAATAACGAATGATAAATTTACAAAAAATTTTTTTGATCACTTCAATCAAATATTTTTAATGGCGATGATTTTCTGAATCGATTTTGCTGATCTATAATTCGTGAGGAATTCGAAAAACTGATATTTTTGCGATCTTCATAATGCCCCTTCCTCTATTCAAGTTCCATTTCAGGTTATGATCTACAATTTAAGAACCCCCCCCCCGGTGAAAGTTTTTAGCTTATAGCTGGAGTTTTTAAAATTTATTTTATGACATTTTTATTTTTCACTTATATTTCGTAATCATAAATTTAAGAACATAATATATTAAATCATAGACGCTAACTTTTAACTTTCCTCTTCAAACAATTCTCGTGACGTGTGAAAAAATAAATTTCTTCTAAAATTCATCTATCTAACATCTGCTTTAAGCTTTCATGTGATACTTTTCAATATCTGCAAAAATTTCATGTATGTGGAAATCTTATGATCTTTGTCATATATACACAAATTGGTGTTGTTCCATTTAATAATATTTGTTGAGAGCAGTCAGGTTATTTAAAAATGATGGATCAAACGTGAAGAGAGTGTGGTGTCAAACCAAGTCAAACAAACTCCTTTATAGCTTGTCTGGCTGAAAACTGGCGCAAAAAATGAGCATTGCTGAACATGACTGAGGGAGAGAAAGTACAAATCTAACCCAGAACACAAACTGAAAGCATTTATAATTGTAAGAAGTGTTCGGTGGCTTGTCCAACCTCATATGGCAGTGGGTAAGAAGAGACTTCTGACCAGACTTCTTACGAATGAATGAGTAGCCACAATACCAGCTAAAAATTTTTTTTTCACATTCCGTAATAGTTTCATTCGGTGTGTGCAATTGTCTATTTGCGTCTAACCCATCTTTCGATAATCATCGTATGCAAAACAATTCATTATTATATATTAAAAAAATGGCACTTTGAGAGAAACGTTTGCCGTTAGGCGTGATCTGCTAAGATTTTAGGGTATTTGATGATTCACATTTTTAACATTAAAAAGAGAACCTGTATTTATTCTGTCAGAAATTTGATAATAATAATGAATGTAATTCTTGGTAATCCTGATATTTGAATAATATTCTTTTTGAGGTGGCAGCCTCACAATAATTGCAAAATAACTATTTTACTATGAGCGAAAAGTAGGTGGAAAAATATTAAACTATAATTTTACATTTATATTTTTTAATTCTTTTTTCCAAAATCTGCATAAATGAGTGAGCATAATGCAAATGATGATTTGAATACAATTATTTAAAAAAAAAATGCTTTTTTTTTTTTTTAGTTTTCTAAAAAGAAGAATTCATCTGCTTTATTTTATCTGCCTTTTAAAAATTTTCATTAAATTTTTGATTGGATGACGTGTTTTAATAAATATTTAATATAATCTAAACGTTTGATCTATGCATTTTTTTATGAGTTTCTCATTGCACCGAATGTATCATTCATTGTATATAACCACTTCGGTGAATTAATCACACGACAGTATCTTGGATTGAAAAAGTCGAGGGGAGAACATTCTTGCCAGTTATCGGTAGACTTCTTCTTTAATCGCATCATTCATTTTCAATGCGCCTTCGTAAAACAATGCCAGAGCAGGAAGTTACTCTCTACTATCCACACATTCGTGTGCAGCCATTTTCATTGTTTTGAAGATCACGGTCACAGCAAAGATTCACGCTGCAAGCAATCGAATTCCTCTTCTCAAGGTTATTGTAGCCGAAGAATAGCTAAAAAGGATATATTTAACACTTGTACATTAAAAGTAAATGAGAAATCCCGGATTTCTACTGCTGATTCATTAGATTGACATTTACCTGAATAATTCACCAGTCTTTTGGTGGAAATTTAGCTACAGTCCGGTCGTTTAATTAACTAAACCTTTTGATTTCGGCGAAAAGCGCTATATACTTCAGTGTGATGAATTTCTGTCCGTGATGTAATCGATTGCGTCCTTTACTTTAAAACCCAGCGTGCAAAGCTGGTTTTTAAAGGAAAGGAGGAATTACTGGAAAACCGGATTTGTCTATTATTTAGACTTATTCTTCTTTGTGATTTGGTCTGAAGTTGCGAAAAAGATTTCACTGTGCCACTGACTTGTTTTATTTTTAATAAATCATTCATGCTTTATAAATTGGATATTTTTCTTGATGTCATTAACCATTTCGAGGTATTTATATTATTTAGCACTTTGTTCTTCAAATCCCGGAAAAATTATAATGTATTTCGTCATCATTAGCATTTTTTAGCTGATGGAATCCATTCGCGGTTCGGGTGATGCAACGTCAATAGAACCGTGCTGTTTCATTTTGTAATCCATTCTTCATCTTTTAGGAAGATAAAGATGCGGCGTCCAAGACAGAGGCTGTAGGGTGGCTTGAGCTGCTGTATTTGTTACATGACTTTGATGATACTTGAATTATTTCCATTTATCTTCTTACAACATTTCGTATTTTTTTTAAAAGAAGTATTTTTTCATTTCTGTTTTAGTGATTGATACTCGTAGCTGAAATTTGCCTAGTTCTTCTTAATTTATCAATGAGTTAACACTGTTGCATTTGCTTAGTTCTTCTTAATTTATCAATGAGTTAAAATTATAATCGGCTTATTTCCTGTTACTGCTCAGATATGAATGGTAAAGAAATGCGACAGTAACGACGGAAGGAAAATGAAGCAGGATATCACCGGGGTAAACTTATAAAGATACAAAATTAGACCTTGAAGATTGTGCAGACAGTAAAAATATCAAGTAGAACCTAACGAAACATCGCATCTCTGTAAATGCGGAAGCAACATTTCTATGCTACCTAGATGCTACTTCTCATGGTATCGGAATTTAAATGTCGGATTTATTACACTTTTGCAGTTAATATTCAATGGATCAATGATAATCTCGAGTCAGATTCTTGATTTCATAGAAAACCCATCATCATCCCAAACCGACCGTATATAAGTTGACAGAGATTGGAAAGTGAAGCGCAGTTTCAATCATTTGGCTATAATTAAATATTCAAAATCTCTTCCTGGTGTTCCTCGTTTAATTTCAGTATTAAGTTGTGCACTTAACTGAAACTAAACAAGATAGAATTAATCATAAGTTAAGTATCCTAACGAATGAAACAAGATAGGAGTAATCTGAATTTGAAATACATTTCAGTATGTGTCTGTCTTTCGTTAAGCTGTCTGATGAAAGTCATACAGGGGCATATTTTGGGTTTCGGAATTCAAGATTTCCACGTGTATTATCCGGTTCAACTATAAATATTCTAATTTCAGGATTGGTGCACTTTAAATTGAGTCAGAATCGGATGATCTTTCTCAAGTGAGGTGTGGAAGTTCGAAGATCAATTTGTATGTCATATCTTAGATGGGTTACAATTAAAGTTTAAAATTCCAAATCCAAATTGACCTATAGTAGTTTCGAAACGAGATAGTAATAAAATATTTCTAAATAATAAAATATGATGAAAATCAATTCGTATTGCATTTTTATTTATTTATTTTTACTTTTTTTTCACTTCATTTTTATCCTTTTTCTTTTGACTACCTTGTTTATTAATAGTTGTGTACCGTTGTATAGATCGAAATGCATACATGTTGAAATGAATTTAATATTTTCGAAACACATTTAGCAATGATGGGAAATGCGGGCTGTGACATTGACCGATATTCATGTTTTCACAGACCTTCACTGATCCCCATGCATAGTCCACCAAAGAATCGCCCTTTCCCCTCTTTGAAGGTCGCAGCACTGTTGAAACGTGGACATTTCTGCCCTTTCTAAATTGCGGAAATAGAAATATGCGGAAGTAAATGAAATAGTGAAGCCAGGAGAGAAAATAAACTTTGCAAATAATTGAAACTGAGCTGATGAAACAATAGCAAATACATTTGCAACAGGTGCGTGCATTTAGAATGAGAGAACACAAATTTATGAATGGCTTCTTGGAAACATTTTTGGTTTGAAATCCTCGTGGAAAAAAGATTTTTTTAAAAGTTGTCAAATACTGATATTTTAAATAAGAAAAAGTTCCACTCTTTTCTATTCTGTGCAATTTTAGACATCAACCATTTTGGAAAAAAAAAAAGGCCAATCAGCGCTTGGGACTGATTGTTTAAAATAATGAAATTGTTGACATTCAAAGCTTTCTAACTCGATCTGACTAGATAGTAGAAGATTGAAATGCTAGATTGTCAAACTAATTTTACTGAATATGGTTTATAGTATCGTAGAATTGCATAAAATTTAGACTTCATAATCGTTTTCATAAGTACATTTATTGACGGAAGCGAAATAAAATATTAGTATAGTAAAATTTTTTTGTAGATATAACTGAATTTTTATTGAATACTGAATAATGCTCTGAAATATTGCATAAATTATGAAACAAATTTTGTTTTATACTATAGGATTATAACGCTGAAGGATTCCGTTTTCCATAATCATATTTTTTTTAAAGAAATATGCTTCATTCCAACAACGTATTCATTGAAATTTTATTTCTTCCATTTCAAATTCGAATTTAAATTAAGAGACCAAGGTGCATAAATATTTTATTGAAAATTTTAGAGAGCATTACTCTGAGGAAAAAACCGGTTGCCAAAGGCAGCTAGTTACAAGTACATAAAATGTTATTGATTTCAACACGTAGATATGTAATTTGAAAGTAAGTTTGAATTTGATCCATCTGTATACAAATTCAGAGAAAACATTTAATAATAAAAAACAAATAAACATAATAAAACATTTTTTATAAAGAGCGCATTTGTGATCAAAGAAAAGGACATTCTTACCGACGACCTGTCTTCGTGAACACTGTGTAAGAAATCGTACTTGACCTTTCAGTAAATATTTTTTGCGAAGGAAGGAGAGGTCAAATCTATGCAACCCCCTCAGCTTTGAAGGAAAATAATTCACTGCAGCTATCAATTTCATTACACCGGGTATATTTCATAAGGCGTGATTGAAATTGAATTAACCCTTGAATGCGTTCCATGTAACAAGTGAGAAACCATCTTCATTCGAATAAGCATCACCAAAATACTTTTTCGAAAAATGGGGATATTTTCATGCTTATTCTGTTCAGAACTATTATTTATTTTACTCCTTACTTTAAAAAAAAATATTTTGCCTCTTGCATTTTTTTTAGATATTCAGGGACACATTTAACAAGGATTAATTAATAGGATTATTAATACGGATTAATCATTAATTACCACCACTTGGATTAAATATCATATTAATATTTCTCCCTTTCTTCAAGGTTGTTCAATATTTCTTTCTCAAAAAATTCTCAGAATCATTGAATTTCAGCCTTGTCATCAATAAACATGATATGCTTAAGTGGTAATGATTCCAATCTGTTACACAGTCTGAATGAACTATAAAAACCTATCTCTGATTGAAAACTGAGTGATAGTTTCGTATCCACGGTCTGACTCTTATTTTTAGTACCGATTTTCAGTCACAAACTTCCTTTCCCTGACTGGCCGTTGATCCAGATAGTAGGATCATTGTAACAAATGGGTCTTTTATTATTTCCTGAATGATTTCTTTTACGAGGAAAAGCACGTGACGAGATATTCGACAATTAAAGGATTATTCTCTCGGGATTTCTTACGGCTGGGGGCGCACGTTCCTTAGAAAGCTATTTTATATACCTTAAACACTGTATTGTGAACTTTTTTTTCATTTCCCCGTGTTTTTTATAAACTTTTTCTTAAACGAAATATGTAAAAAAAAAAATGGTAAAATCATCAAAATATTTGACCTTGAGATTTTGATGATCAAGATATAGACTTCCATATTTTGCAATTACGACATTTGAAATAACAGTCTGTATATAGTAGATTTCTATCCAAATTTAGACAAAAATTCGTCTAACGGGGAGTTTGTTTGTTTATGTATGATAATAAGTCGCAAAGAGATAAATAGATGAAAATTGGCATATAGGTTGAAAATATGAAGCTTTAGATTATTAACAAATCTTGGACCAAAACCTTTCATGAATTGTCTCTGGCCGTCTGTCTATTTATATATATATGAAAGAATTTGCTCAAATGCTTAAGAGACTAGATAGATCAAATTTTGTATATGGTCTAGATACCAAAATCTTATATCTATATCAGATTGTGAGTGCAAAACCAGTCAACGAGAAGTCCAAAATTTTCATACTCGATTCGTTTTCAGTTGTATGAAGTTAAGCACAAAAGGAAACGTATTATGTAAAATGTCGAAGTCGAGAACAGAATATTTGCTCTGAATTTTCAGAAAACAGTTCATATTTAAATTATATTTTAGTTAAAAATGAAAACAGAAACTGGAAAATATCGCAATAAAATTCCGTAAATGTTTGTTCAGAAATTTGAATTTCAGTAAAAAGAAAGGGATTTCTTTAGTAAAAGGGCGGAATTTCTTAAATTTCTTCTCCATTCTTTTATAACACATAGAATAAATTAAATTTATCCTACCCTTAAGAACTAATTGTACCAACTTTTACACGCACACACACACACACACACACACACATATATATATGTAATGATATTTTAACTCTAATTTCAATTTAATTAATTTTCAAGATTTTATCTTAATTTAGTCCATAGTAACTTTTTTCTAAAATATTCTCTTATTTCGTGATCCAATTCCACTGTCTCTACTTAATTAATTCAAGAGAAGCTTTGTTGAATTGCAGAGTCAGCTAAAAGTCTAACTTTCCCACACTCTGCGTGAAGAGGCAAAATACCGCTGATGAGGCAAATTCTTTTTTAAAATCTCCCTGTGTTTCCACTGCCTTCTCCGCGCGTGTAACGAAAATCCCTATCGAAATCTCGTAATATATTAGCGCTATGAAGAAGCGCTATTTGCGCTATTTTCCCTATCAAAATCATAGGTTATATAAGACCAGGGATAAAATGTCCAAGAGCTTTTTCCTCATTCCTTTTCTGTGTTGTTCTGTGTGCTCATCGCTTGTACATATGCCTGCTTCTTAAAAATGAAATAAAACGACGTCACGAAATAGCAAGTCTTTTCACTGTCTTCAAACTGCATTCTGCTTCACATAAAATAATGCTTATATGTGTATATATATATATATATATATATATGTGTGTGTGTAAAAGTGCATGGTCGAGTAGAAGGAGAAGAAAATTTTAAAATTTTAAAACTTCGATTAATTTTACAATGGGAGAAATAAATAATTCACGAACAAAGAGTAAGTGATAAGAAATACGTCAGTCTACATCGCGACACAAGAGGAAATGAGACCTAAATTTTTCCCTTCAGAGATTTTACTATGAGATTTTGATAAGGATTTCTTTGTTTGACATGTGTAGGCTTAGGAAAGGGAATCTTAGGTATCTTGAAAAGAATTTTGTAAGCATTAGGGATTTTTATTCCTTTACTCGGAGCGCGAGAAAAGGCTGAGATTCGCAATTTTATAGAGCATGTAGAATTAATTAAATAAAAAAAAAGTTGGAACTGGATTAGGAAATAAGAGAACATTTTAAAATGAAGTTAGTATGGGCTAAATTAAGATAAAAATTAGAAAATTAATTGGGATATAAATTAGATTAAGAAATATTATTACACATCATCGAAGTCGTTTTAAGCCCTTTAAATTCAGAATGGCATCATATATATCCCAGGGTAGATCTCCACATACTTTCCTTATGGTAGAGATTGCCATCATGACTGAGTTTTATACTTTATAACAAGCAGCCATTTATAATGAACTCTTTGTCTCTGGAGAGCTTTCGAACTTGAAAATTACAGTACGTCTTAACTAAAGTAGAAACATGTGAATAGTCCTTGTAAATCATCAACTGAAAAAAAAAGCCCCATCTTGATAAAAAAGTGAAATACGGTTTTGGGTGGTCTTTTTACTGGAGCAAAACTAAAAATCTAGTGCAGCAATCCTTTAATATTTTGTAATCAAATGATTTCGAAACATTTATTTTCTCTGTGCCGTCATCCGAAGGTTGTTTCAGAGCAAATGTCTTCGTGAGATCTGATAAGTTCTGATAATCCGAATAAAATTATGCTCCGTCATCGTTTATGTTACTTTTTTAGCTCGCGTGTATCTTCGGCCTTCTTGAATTTCAAAGCAACTTTTTCTGAATGATCACATTATAGTTTATACATAAAATTTTTCAGGACAGAAATTCGTTTAATTGTTTATTTTTTCTTATTTATTATAAAGAATTCTTCAAGTCACTGGTTTCTTTTCACAAAATATGATTTACAAATTTTCTGTAAATTCTTATAACCAAAAGAAAAAAATGGTAATATGTTCAACAATACTGACACTATTCAAGGTCACAAGTCTTCTCGTACTTACTGAAAAATAGCTTCGTTGCAGTCTTCAGATCTCAGACTAGATTGAGACTCCACAGAGGCTTCTTTGACTAATTTACTGACATCCTAAAATGTAGAAATAAAGGGATTCTAGTCTGGAGAAAGTAGCGGTTACACCATAAATTACGAAGATATACCGCATTTAATCATATATTAAACAGTATGATGTCCTTCCTTATTACTCAGTTAATAAATAACGTCTTTTAGTTGATGCCATGGTAACGGTCTTGCAAATAGTAATAGATCAGTAAACATTCTGTTTCATTTGAGAACAATAATCGTCACTGTCATTTCTGCAGCTGACCTAACATAAAGTTATATTTCTAGCACTGTGAATGAATTGTATATATTGATTCATAATGCAGGACATTTTTAAGATGAAACCATTTTTTCTGGCCCTGGCCTCTGTTTTTCTATTGTAAGATTTCAATTTGTTTGCCAATCCTTTCATAAGTTTCATTTGTATGATTGTTTTATTTGAAATCTTTAAGAAAGAGAATTCTGAGATCAAAGTTGTTTTTAAGTTTCTTGGCATTCAGTCGAACAATAGTGTCGCAAAAGGAAGATCTGCACATAATGAGTGTGGCTCACAGGTAAAGTACGCGCTTTTAAAGCAAAAGGTCGGGGATTCGAATCCTAGCCAAATCGTATTCATTTAAAGTTGAACTTTAATTTGAATTTCTTATTATTCATCTGTTAATGTTCTAGAACTTTCTATAACCTTCTTTATAATTCTGTAAAGGTATAAATTCTGAGTTCCACAAGCAGTGCAGTCAGTTCTTCGCCTGAATGTTATGAGTTGTTTAAAGCTGATAAACTTGATACAGTGTTACTTTGTGACTTGTTATTCTTTGCATCTTCGTGACAATAGGATCACACTGACTAACTGTCAGCATGGCTGAACTCCATTTCTAAATAAAGAAAGCATTATATCCGCTTGTTGTCTATTCTAATCTTAATCCTTGTAGCTAAATTCTAAATCTATGTATTTCCATTTGGAAAATTATTCTAAAGGACATAAAGGATCATTTTGTGTTATTTAAAAGAATAAATGCAGAGTTGAATTTATACAGAATATAATAAATTTCTTAATATTTTTATAGACATAAGACATTAATACAAATAGATGAATTTAATGTTCGGAATGATAAGAAGCATATAAATAAATAGCATATATCGTTTGAAATACAATGAATACCTTCATACAATGGGAATGACAATACGAGAATTAAAATCATAGTAAATATGTTTTTCCTTTTCAACGCTTATTAGAAACATCTTTGCAAATCTCTCTCTTTTGTGAATCTTCGTATTTCATTGAAGACAATGAATGATATGTTTATAAAAGTATTTCTTTCCTTTGACCACTACATTCGAAAGTATGATTCAAGCCAACATTATTAATATTCTGACAATCTAAATAAGTTTACGAGATGTTGTATTCGTATGCATCCAAATTTATTCAAAGTAGCAAAAGCATTCATATTTTTAGTCAGAAATTCACAAGTAATAATTTCATTGCGAAACGTATCAGTTATTTCACCATGATTCACCAGTTCGTTTTAGTTTCGGATACTTGTTCAATAATGTCTCTTAAGTCTTGAATAATGGTCTTAGCACTAAAATTCGGATCCGATCGCTATGTCGATGAAGGGTCTTAAGTGCAGGATGGATTTTCTGTATTATTTATACCTTGCGAATAATCTGGGTTTTGATAAACTGTTATCTTTAAAGATTTTTCGAAACATTTCAAATAATTTTTTTAGTGGAAATGCAGAAGTACATCTTGAAGCATATTTTTTCTTAATCATATTTATCGTCGAAAATATTGACAGAGTTAAAATTTTTACCTTATTTATTCTCAGACGATAATATAGAATCAATGACAGGTTGTTTGCTTGTGGTTTATGCAGGTCATGAAAATATTTCATAAAAGCTTGTAAAGTATTTCTACTATATTTGTTTTTTAAATGGAGTATATCCAATTCTTTTTTCCAATATTTGCATCATTGATGAAAATAAATGAGCGTTCAAAATTTAAGCAACAAAATAATTTTTCATCATATAACAAAGAAATTGCAGAAAACAATTCTTCTTGATCATTACAATGAAAAGCCAATTAAACAGAAAGGTGAAGCTTATACAAATATCAGGACCATGGCATGACAGGTGGCGCGGGGGGCACCACAAAATACGCAAAATCAGTTCGCCCCGTGCAGAAGAACATAAAAAGAAGGAGAAAAATCACATTTCCAGATATTTTTTACTAGTGAAAGTAATATGATACGTTCAAATTGATTAAAAAATAAAACAAAAAACACTAAAACTTTTTACAAAAGGTAGAATCTTTGGAAACTGGAAGAAGAGCGTAGTTTGAGGAATATTGGAAAGTATTTTGAAAAATATTTATTTTAAAATAAAAGTACAATTGTAAGAATGTCTGGTGATGGGTCTCAAGGAAAAAAAACTCTAATAGCTGAATTGATAAATTTCCTTTCTGGCAGAAGAAGACCGAAACCAGACAGCGAGAGACATTATTCAACACTTGCATATGGTAAGTGCATAGTGGTCAGTTTACTGTGCACCTGTTATGCACAACAACTACATGAAAGTGGCCTGTCGCCCAGTTTTCGGAATGTTGCTTATCATAGACAACAGATGATCTAGAGCACTGTTTACAGTGGTGTAACTAACACAAAGTTTGGATATCTCTTCTATCGAGTCATGTCCTCTTTACCAATTAGAGCAGTTTTTATTTCACACATGTTCTCGCCGCTGTTTAATACGGAGAGAGTAAGGACACTTTTTAATCCCAAAATATCAGAAGAGACCCTTGGGATAATTTTGTCGTGATGAATAGGAGAATGGAGGTCCATATTTTCGATAGAGATTCAGTGGCTGGAGGTCGTTATTGCAATGAAGCTGTTCTTCCTCACTTGCATGTACTCCAAGTCTCGTATTAATGAACAATACTGCACAACCACACAAGTCTCTTGCAGTTTAGAAGCTTCTGAAAAGTGAGGATATTCGTGGAATAGACAGGACAGATTTCTTCTGATTGAAATCTGATTAAACATGTTTGGAATACTTGAGGGAGACATCTGACGGCATGATCATACGCTCCGGAAAGTCACCCGTCAACTTATATCGATGCTCATTGAGGAATGGATACTCTTGCATCTAGAATTGCTGGATAATATTGTTTTTAGTATGAATAGATGGTGCAGGGCCGGAGCTCCTGTTGTGACTGCCCAATTGCAATAAGGGAATTCACAACCCTTACTGAAATGGAAACTCTACTTCTCATGCAAACACTACCATCGTCAATAAAGTCAATTTTCTATTCCGTATTGTATACATAAGGTTCATTTTTTTTCCTATTAAATTTTTATTATTCTTTAAGTACTACATTGTACCTCTGTTGCATGAAAGTCGTGTTTCTCAATTTACTTTTTGTGAAATTTGCAGCAAAATGAGAAAAGTAGCTAAGTTTCGCACATTAGTATATTAAAAATTTAATATTTTCAGTTCACATAATAAATCCAATGACTTTATAATCACAATCTTGATTTCCAAAAAATGATACAAAAAATTGCATAAGCGATTTAAAAAATGTTAAGATAAATGAATGCTGATAAATTTTCTATGAAATATGAATGAACTAAAATAATTAAATTAAATTAAGCTAAAGTAACTTAAATAAACTAAAATAAATAGTGTCTTTTTTTTTACTACTAAACTTAGCTATAATTTAACTAATTGTAGAAAAACAAAAAACAAATGAATAAATAAATATAAAAAGAAAACAACTTAAAAAGATAGTCATTTTAACATCTTTCCAAGAAGTCAAATAAAATAATTTTTCACGAAGACGAAAGCTAAGTATTTATTTTAAAAAAAGACGACTTCAAAGAATGCACACACACACACTCAAAATTGAGTTTCAATAGACAACAATCTATCTCCCTGTACACTCTTCGCATACGAAAACTGAAAAATGAAAGATGTAAACAGCAAGAGCACGAGAGGAAAATGAATAGCAGTTTTAAATTTCATCTTATCGTGAGTTGAATTTCAAAAATAAAAGAGATGCTTTTTTGCATCATAATACCTTTTATTAATTGCTGCTGGTTTGAACTGATTTGAACGGGTTAGTTTCAGTTCCGCAGAATTCTCCTCTGGAACGATTGCGATAACCTCAAGGCCAATTGCTTTTGTTAATGTAATATGGAAAAATTAATATATCAAATGTAGAATTCAGACGAATAAAACAAGGAAGCATCAGTGGAGATTCAGACTTTTAAAACCTTTTATATATCTAAAAGAAGAAAAAAACCTCGTAAAAGCCTCGAAATTAAACATAAAAGTGAAATGTTTGTAAATAATAAATTGGAAGAGGCTCAAATTTAAATAGATATTCAGCAAATTTTATTGAACACTTTAAAATCCAATCGTGAGATTACAGTTTCTACTGGAAGAAAATTTATTTTCATTAGAATTCGGAACAGTAACATAATGAAGCCAATAAAGCTAAAATTAAATATATAGCTGTTTAAATGATTACACAGATTGAAAATGGTTATGACTTATTTGTAAATAACGATAGAGAGACAAAATTTGAACACAATATATAAAAAAGCGTAACATTTTGTTTCAGTATTTAGTAATTGCTTCATGTGACTTACGAGCTTATTCTATGTATTGTCTGTTTCATGTCAGACACTCAGGAGCCTTGCTTGATCGACGTATACAAGTTCTGCATGTAGCTATCTGAATTTATATCTCATTTCATTAGGAGGTATCTAATACTATACTTTAATGCCTCCTCTGTGTGCAACAGTGAAAGAATAGAGAACGTGAAAAAAATATTGGGCAAGTGACCAAGAGAAGTCACATTGAGGCAGTTATTACGTAGCCTAACGAAATATTGTTTTCTTCTGCGTTATCTCAAATTAGATAGATTCTTTATAAGACGACTGTGAGAAAATTTCCGATCTTGGTTCCGAAAACTCCAAATCGCGCTCACATGTGAGGGTATATTGTGTGCATAATGTGTATGTGTGTATATAGCAGGTGTGTGCAGTAGTGTATACAGTTCATGAATGTGTGTGTATGAGTACTTGCATTTTAAAGAGTAAACCGTTTTACCTAGAGATGCTAAATTTAGCGCAAAAATGCTTTTAGAGGTGGAAAACTGCAGCTTCTTTTTGAAAGTTATATGTTAATCATATGTTAATCAAAGATCATATGTTAATCAAATTAAGTAAGATTTTGCAGTTTTTTCTCAACAATTCCATAAATTGTAATGACACAAAGCTAATTCCTATACTATTTTAAAATTTCATAAATTTCTCCTTTTAATGCTATTCATTTATTTACTGAACAATTTCCGCCCAATTTCGATTATTTAAAAAAAATTTCGTAAAATTTTTAACACTAAATTTTATTGTTGCAATGAAATTCGACTTATTTGCTTTATTTCATCAAGTATTTTATCGACTGATTTTCTTCAGCTATATGAAGATGAAGATGAAAAATTATGCTTATTGAATGCTCAGTTTACATGGCAGCAAAAATCAACATGCAATGAAAAGATTGATTACCTGTTACGTTTACGTTTATAATGACATTATGATGCCACGATATTTGATACCATGCATAAGGTTCATGTACATAATAAACAAAACAAGTGTAAGAGTATTAAAATAAGACAACCTGGTTAGCTATTGCAATTTATATCTAAAAATACTTCATTTAAGGGATCATGACTATCAATACATGCATTAGATATCTAATTTAGATAGACCGCAACCATTATTCCCGACGAACCAGTTGCGACTAATGAGTAATAAAAAGCAGTGAACAATCTTTAAATTAAACAGATCTTTTTATTGTTGGCACTATTAGACAGTAATTAAGGGCGGCAATTTATTTATTCTGAGATCTAATTCTAACAAAACATCATCAGTGTAGATGAACAAGTGCTTGTTGAATTCGTCATAGGCCAAACGTCTTACCATTGGTATGGAGAGAAAGATGAAGATTCACGTTTCATCAACGCCATTTGATCTTGAATTCAAATGGCGAAGTTCTTAAAATAATTCTTATGCACTTACAAATCGGGATATTAAACTAAATACGCTAAACTATAGTGGACAGTTGGGACAAATACACTTTCAAGTAACTTCCTATCTGATTGGTATCACCTGAAAAACATGTATGCAGGAAAATGACAACGAAATCATCATCAAAAAAAATATTTAAAATGAAGAAAAATAGTCACGAAGTTAATCATATGCCAATAAGCGTTAGAACATAAACCTTTCATTTTCCATACAAAGCTGTGCAAATACTCATTTTTCCTCCTTTCTCCTACAAAAGCAACTTCCTCGTATTGATCCTACCAGACGAGAGTAGAGAGAATTTAGTGATAACCCGTGTCAACCACAGGCTGCAACGAGGAAAGTACCCATTCTTCGATTGCTCGGTAGCAGTTTTTTTTTTTATTCCCACGAATGATCTCAAAAGACGCGTATGGCATTGTAATATTTATGCAGTGACAAGATGTAAACCGTTTTTCTTTAGAGGAAGGAATCCTTGAAATGAAAGAAAGAATACATCTCGTTTTAGAGTAAGTACGCAGTGCATTATAACTAAGTTTCTGAACTAATATTAAAATTTTCAATACAGGGTATGTTTTATAGGCAACTCTTCCATGCAAATTCATTTGCAAAATTTTTGCATTTTTAATTGCAAAAATTTAGATAGAACTTGCAACATTTCAGTCATGTGGCCAAATTTATTGGTCAAATGAAGTATTCAAATCATTCAGATGAAATATTTAAATCAGTTCTGGTAGCGATAAAAAGCAAACAAATTAAAAATTTGGTTATTTTCCTTTCCAGTTAGTGGAAGGATTTCGTAACAAGATTTTTCTCATTTATTCGTTCACGCTAAAAAATATTCGTTGATTTCAAAATTCAAATCAATAATTTTTTCTTAACCCTTTGAAAAGCGAATTTATGTAATAACCTAATTAGATAGCTCACTTTATTATTGGGATTTTTTTGTTATTTTATTTCATATAAAAATGCAGGACACCTGAAATTCTTAGAAAAATATACCAGCAATTTTTGCCTTTTAAATGGTCATTTTGACTTTGTTGCAAAATCAAACATTGCAATATATTTGTATAACTTGATTGATGAATCAGGCATCTGATTGTATGTAAAGTTGTTAAGGATTTCTTCTAGAACACTAAACAAGGTTTCCTATTTAAAATATTGAATGTTATGTATGTATTACCACTATTGTAAATGTGCATTACTATTTTTCTGTGTCTTGCCTTTTATCTTCATTTAAAGTTCGTTAATTTTTTAATGCTTAAAAAACAATAATGCCTCTTAAACACAGGTTAATCCGAAACTGATAATTTTAATCTTTTTTAATGCAGTTTCTGTGCATTATACGTTTAATAATATTTGAAGTTATCAAAATCTTAAAATATTAAAAAAGAATCTCAATAATAAAATATTATGATCATTATTTTTGAAATTAAATTATTAATTTAAAATTTATTAATTTATTAATAGCCCGTCACATTCTTACTAGCGCGTGATGAGTTTTAAAATATTTTATTTCAAAAATTTTAATGCGGGGACCGGTGTATAAATTTATATATGCTAAACCAAACATAAGAAAGGAAGAGAAAAAAAAAAGGGCCTTGAAATAGATAAAAAGAAAAGCCTTGACGCTGTGTGTTTCCCTTATCTGGATTAACAATTAAAGGATTCTGGATTAACAATCTCATTCTTAAGATTCTATCGCGTTCGGTAACAAAATATTAACTCAACAGTAATTTATTAAATATATTTGCCCCCCCCCCATTTTTTATTTTTGTTTCAAACTAAGAATATTATAGTGCGAACCATTATAGTGCGAACAATGTTCAATGAGAATACTACAAGTGTTCTGTATTATATTTTCACGACCAACCACTTAGGACGATTGCATCAGTCAACTGACGAAAAAAACAAAAACAAATTGAAGATTGGGTCAGTTTGAACTTGAAATCGATCTCTAGGATGATGGGTCGATATCGGAGCGGTTGGTACTCGTATTCTACCATTCAAGCACAAATCGCTGGCGCCACGCCATTTCTTGCCAGTCATTATTTGCCAACAACTCTCGTGTGAAAGTTAAGAACTGCGTCATTCTTGTGTTTGAGAGTAAACAGAAGATATGCCGCATGCTGGTTGAGGTCAGGGGGCGAAGAGCGATGAATGACCCGACTACGACGGCAGGAGTAAGCAAACTATTTACGGATTACAAAGATTTCTTCTTTTTATTTTCAAAGATAAAATAAAGGGTCATGCCACCTCAAAAGCACTTGTTATAGATGCGCAGTTCATTTCAAGTCCCATGCTTTTATCATTCATTGTCCACGCTTGCCTTCTTAAAAGTTGAGCACCAATTCTCTTCTGATAGCATTGCCATCTTCCTCCTGCAACTGTGCAATCGAATGATAATGTAGAGTAAGTTAATGAAGTTGTATCTAAAAAGAATGCAAAAATTTAGGCGATTAACAAGCCCCTAATTTTCAAGCCGAGGCTATAAGATCTTTGAAACCATCGAAATATCTCATGAGGTTATTGCCGCTACTTAAATTTTCTGCGAAGACTTGGTTGTTTTTTTGGTAAGTTGTTTATGAAGACTTGTTGTTTTATTTACAAGTTACTACTGTTGGAAATGCGCACAAGGTTAAATGAGTTTTCCAATCTAGAACATTTTTATCTATATTGCGAGAGTCAGAATTTTTGCCTTCCTCAATTTTTCCTCTGTTGATTTGTTTTGCTTATGATGCTAGATTTATCTTTGGCAAGTATTATCTTTTTATTTGTATTATTGGAACCTATTTATTCTCAGATGTCACGCACGCCAACAATTAAATTTTGAATCCATTATTCATTTTGTTGAAGGGGGAGACTTAGAGAGCGTGTGCAATGTCGGGCGACTAAAATATCGTGTGAATTGATTGCGTTCTTTTTGTTTATTTTACGATTTATGGGCTCAAGAATCAAAAGTATATTTGTTAAGCTTCTATTTACCTAAAACATGATTCAATGAAATTTATACGTTGAAAGACCGTGATATGTCGAGACAGACGGCTAAAGATCATATTAGGATATTATAAATAAGATTAGTGCAAAAAAAAGGGGGAAGTCAAAAGTGCTAAGACGTCTAAATGAGTACCAAAAATCAAAAACAATGGTTTTTAAAATGTAAAAAATGAGCATATAGATTCAGAATGATCTCATTAATCAGTAAAGGGAGGTGGTATATTTGAAGACTTTGTGAAAGAACTAGGCGTGTTATGAAATAAAAGATAAGCATTCTAGCAAAATATGGAAAACAGATATAGTATCCTACAGTGAATATTGCGTATGGGTAAAATTAAGTTTCCATTTGCCTAAAATGAATGAAGTTAACATGCTATCAATAGAATCTATCAATAATAATTTAACATAGCTCTAGAAAATACCAGAGCATAGTCTCTTTCTACTCTGAATTCAAACTTGTGGCTGAATTGATGGTTAAAATCCTGACTTTGCACTCCTTGAAAGTTCATCGACCTTTTAGTAGTTACAATCTTAATACAATCAATTGAGCAATATTTGCAAACTTGCTTGCAGCTACTGATTCTGAATAACTTTATAGTAAATTTAGTATCACATCCGAAATTAGTTATTCCATAATCTTATTATATTTACATTACAATACAGTTTGTAAGCTTAAATTGAAAATAATATTTTCAGAGCTAAATGCAGCAAATAAAAAAAACTACCTGTATATACTTGTCTATAAACTACAATAGTTATCCGATGCTCAACCTTAAAATTCGTCTGATTCTACGAGTCACTGTTTTATTAGCATATGGAACATAAAAATAGTTTCGTATATTCATTAAAATCTTTGGAAGTCAATGTTGCAGGTTTTCATGGGCGTTTCCGGGATATATGTAGGTGACTCAATGATCTGGAAACGCAGGAAATGTTTTCAACCATTTTTAATAGAATTCAAATCATGTTACTTTATTCTAAGACTTCATAAATAACGAAATTTATTCAGTTAAATATTGTATCCTTTATGAATTTCTTTTTACACCTTCTCATAGTGCTGAAGTGATATTTTAAAAAATGTCCATGAAATACTCTGAAGAGTTATATGAAAATGTTGCTTAAACTGCTTTCTGGGAATATTGCGTTTCTCCTTTTTAGTAGTGACGTAAATTTTGAATACTTATAAAAAAATTACACCGAATTGTCCACGCGTCCGATCGTCTGATCTCGTCCACCCCACAGGACGTGCCTCCAACAGGATGTGTGTCTCGCACGGCCATTTCCTGGCCGTTTCTGTTTATATCTTTTTTCTATTTCGAGAGCCGAAGATCAACTGAGACAAAAATAATGATCTTTCGATGGCTAATCTCTTTTCCAGGAACCTCAGCAAAACAAAAACTTTCGTTCGGGGCAAGCCACGTATGTGAGCACGTGCAGTTTGTTCGTGTTTCCAGACTTTTCTGTGAAATCAAATAAATAGCGATCAGGTTACTAAATTTAATGTAAAATGTTTTAAATCGATGTTATATGAGATTACTGAAATTGCATCTTGGAAACAATTTAATTAATTTTCCCACTTTTTCCCATCGTCTGTAAATTTATGATTTATAATAAATCTTTTCGCTCAATAATAGCCAAATAAATCATTAAATTTGATGGATTTTTCTACAACTTTGAATTCTGATATGTTAAACCAAATGTTACGTTTTCTTCCTGTTTGTATATTCAGGTGAAAAGGCTATATACTTTTCAATTTATCTTTTTATTACAATAATTTTCCAAAGATTTCTAGGTGATTATTGTAATGTTTTTACGTTACAATAATTACTAAATTGTAATGTTTTTACATTTCAATTAATTTTACAGTGTTAACAATAAAATTTTACACATTGTCCCTTAAGTTTTCCCAAAGTTGCCCCTTAAATTTTCACAAATTTCCAGGATAAGTCCATTAATTCTTAAATTTTAAAAATGATATCGGTAATTTCTTTCTTCCATATTATTATTTTAATCTAATAAATTAATTATTTTATTACAAAAAATAAATTGTTTATTTATTTTTCAATCAGGGAAAATTAAACTTATTTTCATTTAACAAGAACCATTGGAACTGCTATTTACTTTTAAGTAAGAAAGAACGATATACGAGACGCTAATTTTTTACTTTGAAGCTTAATCGCACTTAAAATTTTTGCATTTGGAAAAAGGAAACTAAAAAGGCGCAATTTGGTTTAAAAGTAAGGACAATTTCTTTGCATATGCTTGAATTTTTTCTTGCCTTATCCAGCAATTAGTCGTCTGCAGACACCTAATTTCGGAAATGTCAGAAGGCGCTAAAAAATTTCTCCTATCTGAAAATTTCAGAATTTACGTTAAATTAAGTGTAAATCTTGGTGATTCCAAACTGGAAATGATCAAGTAGATTCAACAAGCCTCCGAGGATGAAGCCATCATTCAACTGCTTCAAAGATGATCACACGTCAGTTGAGAGTAAAGCACACTCTGGACACCATTGACCAAGTGAGGACTTTTTAATCCAGAATCATGAGAACTTGCAGATGAAGTGAATATCAGCACTGGATCTGTTCATTGCATTTTGATTGAGGATTCGGATTTCAGAAGGATCTCAGCAAAGCTCGTGACAAAGATGTCAATAATTGAGCTGATAGTTTCTTTTCCGAACATAGCATACCTGTTCTTCATCAGAACTCTCTACATTCTGGACATGATTGCATGTGATTTTTTATTTTTTTCATGCTGAAATTACTTCTGAAAGGGACAAAATTTCATTCATGAATGCCATAATACTTAATGCAATGCTTCAGCTGTGCGCCATCCGGAAATTAGCTGCCAGTGCTGCTTCCGACAGTGGCAGAATTTTGGAAAAGATGTGTGCTATTCCAAGGGAAGCTCTTTGTGCTGTTGTTTTTAATGAATTATTTTTTTCTTTTTTTGAATAAACCTCGCATTTTTTAAGTCCCTAATATGAAACTGCAGATTAAAAACAAATAAAACTAGGGAGAAATTCCTAATGAAAAGTTAGAAAAATGAACCTAGTGCATCTTTTGTACCATGCAAATTACCTGAAATATATACCGCTGTTACTCATTATTTTCTTTAAAAGTAATTCTTCTGGTTAAATTTATTCACTATATTTACATTTAATATGTCATTTTCATTTCTTCATATGGATTTTCTAATTCATTCTTATATTAATTTTTGTTTTCTTCCGTCAAAAATTGCTTTTTATCTATCATACTTTTGAGTTTTTAAGGCCTTTAAAGTTTGCTTTGCATTCTGAATCTTTTTCATTTATATGCCGCTCTCCTATTGTCAAACTAAAACTGCATTAATACTTTTTATAGAAGGTATAAATGATATTATAATATATAGATTGAAGGTGTAGTTGATATGCTCTGGAAGTCTTAAAAGATATTTATAAATTTAGCTGATATTCTGTCTGCATGAGAAATCGATATAGAGGATTTTTCGTTGTCTATTAGGAATTTATCAGCTGCCTGATTTTTGCTCTGGACTTTTTATCGCTAACAATTTTTCTCCTTTAGATTATTACTAGGTTATAAATAGCTACTAATAAGTTCATCTTTCATATCTATGAATGTCAATCAATGCTTGAGAATAAGAGTTTCCAAAACCTCTTTGAAAGGCGTATTGTAAAGAAATTATATTAATTGTAGCCGCGGACAAATTATTAATATGGATTAAATCGCTCGAAATAACTAAGAAAATTTCGCATTAGCTTACAAATAAACCCATTATCAAATAGTAATATAAATGATTCTGCTGATAAATTACTTATTTCATTTTTCTTGTATTTATTCTAAATAAGAAATATGAGAATTGAATCTTTAAAAAAGTCCATATTTAGTGTTTGGTTCGTGCATTTTTTATTAAAATGAATTGAAAAAATTTATATTCCGTATCATGCATTCTTAATTGACGTTATTTTAAAGGGACAAAAAGCAGTTCAGTTTCGTAGCCTTTTAGAAAGCGCCATGCGCTTGCATTTGCTTTTTTTTTTATCACTAACAACGTGTATTAAAACATAAGATTATTATCAGGATATATGAAATTACAGAGTGAGTACAAATGATGGACAAGATTTTTAAAACCAGAACTTAAAGAGCCCATTTGTGCAGCATTCAGAACCACTGACAGAGTGGTGTTACAAAATGATTGGAACGAACTGTATTACAGATTGGACGTATGCCGCGTAATAAGAGGGTCACACATTGAACCTTTGCAACTGAAAAAATACTTGGTATATTTCTGTTTAAATTCATGTATCATTTATTGTAATAGGTGCAGAAGTTTCGAAAATATAATTTTTTTTTAAATCGGGTCCATCATTTGTTCTCACCCTGCATATTTTCATAATCATCTTCTATTTCTTGTATGATTTTTCTTTAAAGTTAAATAGTTGCTTCTTCTTCTAATAAGTCACGTTTCCAGCTACGCAAATAAATGCAGAGGCCCAAAGCTTTATTTAGCATCAAGCGAATTTCTCGAATTTGTGAGTCACATACTTCAATGTAATACTGAAATGGTAGATAATATTTACCTTATTCGGCAGATTGAACTAAGATAGGAACGGCATTGAGATAGATATTGTTTTGAAATGCCAAAGATCATTTCAAACATTTAAGACATCCAACTTTCAGTATCTGTTTTGTCAAAGTAGTGTCATTTTTTTAACCATCTATCTAATTTCTTAATTGTTTTTCACTTTCGAATGATTATAAATCGTCTTGGTAGAGTGTAGAACAATCGTTTTTTCTTTGTTTCAAAAGTTTATTATTAATAGCAAGGGAATTAACATTTGATTAAGAGAGGTTCCCGAAAGTATATTTCTTTTCCAGATATTCGAATTTTAATACCATTCTTTTATTTTTACTATTTTCTACATCTTGATACATCATACATTAAATTAATTTGTCAAGTCGAAGCAAATTTTAAAAAGAATTTTTTAAATTAAAATATTTTAAATAATACTTTATCTTATACCTTAATTAAATACCTTAAAAATATTCAATAGAATTAGAACTGGTGCCAAACACACAAAATAAAGACGATTTTCTACTGTTTTGATTTTAGAAAGATTTTGAGTCTGTGAATGTTAAATTTTAGAAGTTTTGTAAAAGTACTTAGACATTTTTCGCTACTGTTTTCTTCTCCAATCCCTATTTGTTTTATTCCATGAAATTATCATAAACACACCCCGCTTATTTTGAACTTCTGTGTCATTTTAAACTCTTTTAAATTCTACTGATCCAACTACGGATAGAATTGTGTTAAATCTTTATAGTAGTATATAAAGATAGTAGAATCTTTATTGCTTGTTTTTAAGAAATTATTATTAGTCATTTTTCAAATGGCATTGCTTAATCCATTGTCAATAATTTATGTTGAATTTGAATTTGCAATAAATAACTAAAACATCTGAATTCAATTTGAATGTTTAATCAGAATTCTATTTTCAATCTGATACGAAATAAACGCAAGACTTCATTTCATAGATTAACAAAACTTTGACATTCTTAATGCTGTTTAAAGATTCTTTCTGATAAATTTAATTTCTATAAATTAAAGATGCAGTTTTTGTGTCCGTTAACAGTCCCTAGTTTCTGTTTGCATTTGGACAAACTTAGCAGTCGATAACTAAATTGTTATTATTTTATAGATTTCAAGTTTTCTGTAAGAATTGTACCTAAATACTTAATTTCTGAGTAAAATTGACGCATCAGAAAGAATGAATGAGCACTCACTACTTACATTCGATTTCTACAAAGACTTTCATCTACTTCATTTCTAATTTCTATTTCTACTTTATCTGTTTGTTATAATTTTTTTACTTCCGAAATTCGAGAAGAAATTATGGAATGAAATATGAAATGAGATATTAACTAGAATTTAATATTTTTCGATTGTAGTCGTCAAAGGGTGAAATGATATGTGCAGTTGATTCATACAGAGATACTGGGACTGATTTGTATTGAAAAGAGATTATGAATTTTTTATTCATGCAGTTTGGGGAAGGTCGTTGGAGAATAATTGGAACTATTATCGTGCGATAAAGCACGTCTACCTTTTGTTATCTTCAGTAATGTAATGTAATATTAGATTGTACTGACGTAATAGCGTGTGACTATGCGATCGGAGATCTGTCTCTTGCTTAAGATTTGGCTGTACTGTCGAAGCCTCCCTTTATTGTTTGTTCTGTGCTAACTGAATACCGTAAGTTATTTGCTTCGTATTATGTTCCTATTTCTTTGCAAGACTTGCAGATTTTCGGCTTGTTTCAGTTTTGTAAAGATGACATTTTTAACTGATTTTTCATTCACTTCCTTGTATTCTAGAATTTTGATTTCTTGGATTTTTTTTTGTGTGTGTGTGTGTCTGTGCTTCTGGTGGTAACAAAATATTTGTTATGTTTTCAGAAGTTAATTATCAATTAATCACATAATTGATTCTTTTTTTTTGTTTCGATTTGAGGTAACTTGATTCCATGATAATCTAAAATGTCGAAGATAATGAAACTGAATTTAAGGATTTCCGCTGATTCCAAGAGAATCCTGCGCTTAAACAACATAATTATACTGAATTTAAATACAAACATTTTACATGACTTAGAGAAGCAAGAAGAAATTCTATTTATGAAATAAAGAATGGCTCCTTAGAATAAATTTTATGATACAGTTAAATCAGAAGACTCAAGAAATACAATAACATTTAACAATAAATTTTTATTAGTGTTTTGAAAAAATATGTTTTTTTTTTGTTTTTTTTACATAAATCTGGAAGTGAAAAACAAAAATGTAAAAGTATAAAGCGCTGAAAACAACACATAAAGGAATTAAATCTCATAGAATATCAAAAGAAAGAAAATTCTCAAACATTCATCAAAATTGAAATATATTATGATTTTGATTGGAATTCCAATTTACCTAAATTTTTTTCATTAATGCCTTCCACTCTGACTATTTTTGCTGTTTCATCTAGAAAACAGCTGATAAAAAAATATCGCTACATTTTAATTTAATAATAAAAGCATTCATTTTTAAGGTTTTATTTTTATTTTTATCATCGTATTTCTATAGTTATAATACTTGAATGGAATGCGTTTGAATTTGATGAACGTACTGGAATTTGAATGGAATGATTTCCATGCTGCTATAATTATTGTACTGCTATCGCATTTCTAATAATTGTCTTATTATTGAGAACCCAAAATTGTTTTCAGTATTTACTTGCGTATTTCTTTACTTCTCCGTAGAATAATTTGTTCTTAATATTCTTTATATAACAGTTTTCAAATTATAACAGCATTAATGTTGAAAGGTAAGATTCGCAAAAGAGGAATCACATAGTACGACTAGGGTTTGCAATATCGGACCAAAATTTCAATACCGGTATTCGGTATTTTTTAGATCTTAATACCGGGATACCGGTTTTAATATCGGTATTAGAAACTTTAGAAAAAGAAAGAAAACACAGGTGTTTTTTGTTTTGTTTTATTTGCCAGTTTTATTAGAGAGTGTAAATATCACAAAAAATAATTTGTAACCTATAAATTATAACAGTATATAAAGAATCACAGAAAAGTAAAGTAGCATCTTATTTATTTAAATCACAAAAAAGTGTAAATATCACTTTTCAGTCTGTGGTACTATTACAAATTTTTGAAAAGTGATCTTAAAAAATATAATGCATTAATTGTATTGTCATGAAGCCTGAAAAGTAATTTTGTGCAAAAATAACCAGCTGTCGAAAACGCTCTTTCGGCATCTACGCTAGTGAGTGGTACTGTTAGCAATGCGCGATATACTTTTTCCAAGTATATACCTCTAAATCCCTCATCTTCAAATAAATCGATTTCTCGTCGGATGGTTTTAGATATAGCTGATTTTTGTATTTTCGTTCGTTGAAGTTTTTTTATTTATCGCTAATTCTAATTTTTGTTCAAGAGACAATTCCTTTTAATTGTCGACATTAGTGTCATCATAATCTTCGGTAACTGAACCGAATTCTTCTGAATGTGGATAGGTTTGTGGATAAGAAATTTTAAGAAAATTTACTATAAACTTGATCAGATTTGAATTGGTTAGTCGCTTTTCTTCTTTTTCATTTTCATTTTTAAAATCATTATAATTATGTAAATACTATTAGACATTTTTTATTTCGGTATGCCTTTCTTCTGTGCTATTTTTCAATGTAATATACAATTAATTCTTCAGATAGTGATGTTCTTTCAGTGACTGCAACATGAAATTTATTGTTGCATTAGCTGTTAATAAATTAGAATCTGTCCGACATAATGCCTGAATAGTCAGTTTTATTGGAAATAGAGCTGATACAGTTCTGGATTTAAGTCGAATTCACTATCAGAAAAATTAATTTGCAGGTTTAAGTCGATTATTGCTTTTTGGATTGGATTTCTCAGTTTCAAAACTCGTTCCATCCTTATGAGTAAACTGTTCCAACGTGATTTAGAATCTAATATTAACATATATTCTGTTTTATTTTCAGTTAGTATATATTTTAGTAATATGTCATTTTTATAGGGGGATGTTTAAATATCTTAACAATTTTTCAAACTTTATAAATTATAAGAAGCAATTCTTGATGGGTTAATATTTCATCCTCATTAGCAATATTTTCTTCAACAATTACATTGTCATCATCTTCATTGTCAATATCAATCACACTCTTACTCTCTTCAAAATTGGAATCCGAAGTTTATATCCACAGTATTTGGATTGTTCTGTTCTATATATATATTTTTTTGGTATAATACATCTATTACTCCAAATTGAATTCCATGAGCATAGCACAGTGGCTGATTTGTACCAATCAACTTTCCATCTTTTTTCATAACTGTTGCTCCATCAGTCGTTATGGATACAATATCTTCTTTCAGGATAATCCATTTTTCGCTAATTTAGATTTAAGCAATTAATTAATCCATTAATTAGCTAATTAATGGATTAATTAATTGCTTTCTCCCGTTAAGGAGACATAAAAACAAAAACGTATACTATTTTGCTATGTTGGTGATCCCTGAACATATAGTGGAAAGAATTTTAAAAATTTCTAATAAATACCGAAAAAACGCTACTTAAATTTGTGAATACCGGTATTACAAAATTGTACAAATGGCTCAAAATATCGGTATTCGGTATCCCGGTATTGCAATCTCTAAGTACGACATAATGTAATAACACATTACATATCCTTGTCATTGGGTTTTTAAAAAAATTGCTAACCATTAATGTAATTTGTTACATAAAAAATTTACAAGCACAAGTAATTTAGTAAATACAAAAAAAAATTACAAAAAAAAATTAGTTGGCAGCCTTGAATATCGATTCTTATGAGTAAGTCCTCAAATTAAGATTACAAGTTAACAAACGTGAGAAATACATTTATAATTTCCCAACATTATTAATCATCAGTATCAATATGACTAAAGCTCTTAATCAATTTGAAAAATATTTAGAACTTATTTTATTTCTTCATATTTTTTTAAAAATGTTTCTAATTTACCAGTAGAATGGGATTATAGATATCTTTGCATATAACTACATGGTTAGCCAAAGCGCACTGAAACTATTCTCTAATCATTTATTATCTTTGGTGATAAAAAATTAGAGAACAATTTTTAAAAGTTATTAAATGCTTAAAATCCTACTCAAACTTTTTAATAAAAACTATGAACAAAACTACTTTTTAATAAAAATATTGATTTCGTTTTCAATCGATTTTGCCAAGATCTCTATCTTTAAGCTGAATGAATATCTTTATAATTGTATAAATACATCATAATATTAAACATTTTTAAGCGCCAGAAAAATGATTTTAAAAAAATGTCTCTCTTTCCGAAATGAAGAATCCAGAGCAAAAAATGCTTTACTGGTGGCATCTTACGTAGCTGCATTTTCTCTAGATATAAAGATTTTTCTCTGATATCGTGTTCTTGGTTAATATGGACTTCCGTTCTGATGCTGATGTTTGCATTCGTCACGTCCTGTGATCCGCGGAACTATTTATGTGCGGTTCACAATAATTTTGTAATTTTATTTGTTCACTTTCATTGATAAATCTAATTTTGGGTATCGATTAATCGTTCTTGTGAAACGCATTTTGGTGGCTAATTTTGTTCATCTGGAAATGATTTTTTAATCAAAAGATTTATAATTCAGTAATAATAATTAGAAAAATAGACATTTATAATGTTATGGAATAAATTTCCTGAGTTAACTGTGCAACTTTTTAAACTTTAAAACAATTTAATGCCGATTCTCCTAGCACATGAGACATTCTGAAGACCTTTTGTAATTTTTAAACTTTGAAATAATTTTTTAAATACTTACAGTTTTTAAGAAAGTGCTGTTTTTTTAGCATAGAACTTATTATAATATGTTATGGGAGGTAATTTATTGGAGGTAAATTTAAATTTCATCGTAATAATGAAAATTTTTCAAAAAGATATTTATAAAAAATTGTTAACATTCAAAATTATTCATTAAAATATTTCATGATAATCAGATTGACATTATTAAAAAGAAAGGGAATTATTTTTGTTTTAAAAGGGTGTAAAAGTTATTTTTATGTCATCATAGTTTTGGAAGTCATTGGGGGACAAACACCAAAATCTAAAATTTCAATTGAAATTCTAATTGGGATTATTTTTTAAATTGCTCTGATGTGAAAAATATGTTTGGACGAAATTTGATAACTCTGGTCAAATGTTCTGGCCTATAGACAGACAATAGACACACATTCTCTTTTATTACCATTAGAGCTATGTCTCGAAGTTCATCAATGCTAAATGATAATTGGTTCTTATCTGTAGATTCTTATTTTACTTCCAACAATCATAAGCAAGGCTCCTTTTCTCCAAATTTGAAGCAATTCTTTGTACCCTTTCATCCCAATATACTCCTTGATTCGTAATCTCGCCATTGTTAGGTAATGGAAGATGATTGCCAATATACTGACCTTCAAGCATCGACCATTCATTTTCCTTTCATTTCGTAATTTTTTGAAACTGATTTTGATTTCCTCCTATTAGGCTCGGAGTAGATTAGCAATCGACATGCCACGGCTCATCGCTTGTCTCGTTCTCTTGGCTGCCTGCGCGTTGGTTCAGGCTGGCACCAACTTGCCTCAGCATCTCCATTCGACCGGCTCACAGGCCGACAGTATGGTCATGGACGATCCTCACAACCATGATGGCCACGACATGCACAAGGATCACAAGATGGGCAATATGACGCATGACATGTCACATGATATGATGATGATGGTAAGTTGCTCTGTTTTAAGCAGGCCGTATTTCTAGAGTGCTGCCAGATGTTTTAGTGTTTTATAATTGATTGCCAAGTTTTCAGGATGATGAAATGAAATAGCGAGAAGGAAACTCATTTGAAATAAGCAGTCCAAATTTGAAATAATGGTTGCTCCAAACATGTTGACCCCAAAAGTATACATATTTTGAATTCAAATTGTATGAACAACTAATATAACGCATTTAAATTTCTAAACTCTGAGGCATTCATTGCTTAGTTAATTTGAATTTTAATGCAATCGAAATTTGTATAACAACATGACAGCACTCAAGATAAATTTACAAAATTGAATTTTAAAATACCTAAACCACGGAAGATAGAGATATTAGATTTCTATTGCCTTACTGATATTTAGAAAAATGCATGACTCATTTAAATGAATTAACGTTACTTAATAATTGATTCAAAACTTACAAGTACTTGCTTTTAATGGTAGGTAGAGATTAAAGTTCACAGTTCAAAATGGCTTCTTTCCTATTCCAGTCTGTAAACACATATCTAACATATTTTCAGTGTTTAATTGATCAATTGTTAAAAATTAACGATTGATATTGAACGATTGATTAAAGTTTAACTAATCAACTTTTTATCAAAAAATTATAAATTATTATAATTTAAAATTATTAATAATCTATGAAAAAATTAACGTGTAATTTTTCGTGAGTTTTAAAAATTCTCTGATGTGACAGATTTTTACATTTTAATTAAAAATAACGTTCCTGATAATAGATTGGGTTGAAATTTTGTTGAGTATAAATGTTAAATATATTCTTGTTTTTTCCGATACAATATTTATATCACTTACTTTTAACAACAGCAAATCAAACATGTGGTAACTTTAAACTTTATTATAAATATTTCTTATGTTATAAGTGTTTCAAATCTTCCTCACAAATACTGAGTATAAGAAAGGTTTCAATGTAGGCTTTGAACAAATAATTAGACAGCTAATTTTTCATTAATTAAAAATAAAAATATTTGCACTTGAGCAACACTAGGTAAATCAACTAGTGTGATAAAAATTCTTGATAAATGTATAAACAATGGCAAATTTTTAATATGGCATGTTTTTTATCTATTCCAATAGATGTATTTCCATTTTGGAGTGGATCAGTACGTTCTATTTAAGGAATGGAAAATTACAACAGCAGGCGGTAAGGAACACAAATTATAAGCATGTTCTCTATTGCATAATTCAGATTCTCTATTGCATAACTTTGTGTAATTTATTATTTAAGACTGAACCACCATCAATTTGCTGCACCACAGACTAATCTCAATATAATTGTAATTCATTTTCCGTCAATAGCTATCCTTGGTTACCAAGAATTAAGATTTTATCGCTAAGCTCGCATAGCGTTTGCAAACTGCTAAACAATGCCATTTTGAATAACAGCAGATTTTTTTTATTTCATTTTGTAGATTTGCAATTGAAATTTTATGGGGATTTTTTATACTTATTAAGTTATTGTTTAAAAAATATGATATCGTGTTTTAATGCGCATCAATCAAATCACCCCAGCTGCCGGAGAATTAATTTCGCCGAATCGTCATATTAGAATTTTTTTCCCCTTCAAATGTTTGCGGAAAAAGCTACAGCTGAATACGCGCACATATGAAAACTCGTTAACTGTTGCATAAGCGCAACAATTAAAAAAAACCCATAAAAGTAAAAAAAGCGTTATTATTTTTCCGTATGTAAAGTATTGCAATCGACAAAAAATACTGCCTTTCGGTCGGAGTACAAACGAACACGATAATTTCAAAACGTAAAGGCTCCAGATGAATGAAATTAGGTATTACAGTTTTAGCAAATAAAATGTAGATACAATATCAAATTTTGAATGAAATGCGTTTAAGAATTGACCGTCTGTCGATCTGTACTTTCGCATACGTGTAATCTGTACGTGTCGATCTGTACTTTCGCTCAATAACTGAAAAAAAAATGTGTTTGATCTTAATACTAAAAACGTAGTTCTATGTCAAATTTTGATTTCGTCGAGAAAAAGTTGTCCAAAATGCATTCTCAACTTTCTTCACTATTCTATGGAGCGCAAAATGGCCACTAGTGCGGTTAAAGGCCTTGTCCAAATTCTATATTTTTTATACTGGTCAAGGGAGAATAGGTCTTTTATTAGAGAGTATAGCCAGAAAGTTTGGACGAGTACACTAAATAATGTTTAATAAGATAGCATCGGGACTTTCACAAAGACCTTGACATTAAAGATTAATAACGATAATCGAATTGTTAAATTATTAAACAAAAACTATTTATTTTAAGACACTTTGACATTTAATTGCAAAATAGATAAATTTTCTTTTAGAATACATTATTCCTACAAAATAAACAATCGATGAATTCGGATTTTTTTTAATTAGCATAAATTAAAGATACTGCATTATCTTCATACAGCTTTAATAACTACTGGCATAATTTCAAGAATGTTGTATGCTATACTTATAAACAAAAATTTATCCTCGAAAAAAAGATTTTCGATTTGTTTCCTTTTTTCTCAGTGTTGAAATTTCTTTAACATTAAATAAAAATATTAATCAGCCAGCTTTAAATAGTTTGATTTTTGATTTGCATTCAAATCATACTAGCCAAATAAGCAATGCCCATTTAATTTAGGTATCCAATAAGGCATCTTGCAGGAGTAAAAAAGGACTCTCATCACAATTTGCAATTAGCAAATGTGCAATGAGGTTATCAGATGAGATATATTCATTTCTAGAATCCTCCACTTCACAATGAAAACATACGAAAAAAAAGAGTATATTTGCAAACATTTTTTTTACACATTTGCCATACATGTATGTTTATTAACGAAATTTTTTTATTATTTTTTTATTATTTCAATAATCGAAATTTTAATGCAGCAACAATTCCGTAATTATTCTTGCCACAAAAGTTAATACACAAATATAAGGATCGGAAATATTTTCAATATATATATATACTAGCCGCCTTTGGCGACCAGCCGGTTCGCCAGTATTACCGCTCGCTACAATTTTCTATTAAATATTTTAAGTAACTGGTCTCTTAAAGGATTCTCAAACGAAACATTTTTAATCTTCAAATTTTGATAGTCATACCAAACTTATACTGCTTAGATCGTTTTGTTCAATTTACTATATATATTTTGCTAATGTGTTGCCATTTCCGGTAAAAACTTCAACTTTAATTTAAAATGTAAATGACGAAATTGCAATTAATATTAAGATATTTTTTAATAAAACCAAGCGTTTTATTTTATTTATCATCTTTATTGTTATTTATTAATTATTATTATTATTGAATGTGAATATTGCAAACAGAATCGCTCGGTATTTAAGTCTTATGTGAACTACAAAATATTTTTCATAATTTATGTAATATCTCAAACCATAATTCAACAAAAATTTCTGAGATTCAGTATAAAATTCAGTTTTTAGTTTTGCTTTCAAAAGGATTGAAATGAAATCAATAATAATATTTTGTTCCTGCCTATAAATATTTTCAAAAATTATGAAGTCTAAATTTAATGCAGTAAGGTATCATATTCTGATAAATATTCTGGACACACTAAATTTTAAATAAATGAATGAATTTTTCTATTTTCCACTTTCAACTAAGACTTATTTATGAAGTTTTAAATGTTAAAAATTTAGAAAAACTCACCATTTTCATAATCTTAGGCCAATTAATCTTGAGAAACCTGAGCGATTGGCGTATTTTCTTTGAAGCGATCGATGGAAAATCTAAAATTATCCTTTTTTTATTGAATAGTGATATTCAAAT
>JAPMOR010064020.1:87684-156783 GCA_026543865.1 Argiope aurantia
TATTTTAAGATTTTCTGGCACCATTAGTACTAAGCTTAAGTCATTATTTTCTTCCAAACTTTGGAAATATGCAGAAAATCTCCCAAGTCCTGATAAAATTTGGACTTCTTATTTTCATCATAATTTCTCATATCTTTATCATAATGTCATGAAGATCTAAAGTGCATAGGTTTGTAAAAAAAAAATTTAATTTTATTATAATACTATTTTCTCTTGTTTTAATGTATTTACATCGTAATTCGTTTAAGAGTGCGCAAAGCATTGATGCCTCTCACTTCTTCACGTATGAGATAAAATAATACATATGGAAAGAAAAGAAAAAATTATTCGAGTTGCGTTATAATGACTTTGTAAACATTTTATCCTTTGATGGCAGGTATGGTGGCTTCCGTGATCGGCGTATTTCTGATGGGAATGCTGTACGAAGGCCTCAAGTACTTCCGAGAGTACCTCTTCAAGCAGTACGTCTCCTCCATCCAGTTCTCTACGGTGGCCATAACGGGAGAAAACGGGCGCGTCACGCAAGTTCACAAGGTGGAAAAGTAAGGCTTCGTCTTTCTTGTCATTCGGTTAATGTTAAGTGGACACCATACGCGCAGTGACAGGAAAGCATTAAAAAAAACTAGATTCTGACGATACATTTCTTTCCAGTACTTTTGGATCTAAAGTTACTTTTAATACTAACAAATACTTGCAGCCACAGCAGTATGAGCAGGGCGGGTTTTACTTTTGGAGGCTAGATGTTTATCTATCAAACGAAACTGTCATTTACTCGTCGCAGTCCTCATTCGTAATAAATACAGTAAGACAACGATGATTGTAAATGCATCACTACGTATGTTTACGAATTGGTGATGCTTAAATTGCAGATTCATGAATAATCTGAAATGTGTCTTATCTTTGAGCCATTCAAATATATATTACTAATTAAAAATAATTATAATTTTTCTGTATTCGGCCAAGGACGTGAGTATGTTGGTAAGGAGCGCCTGAATGTTTCCTCGTTAAGTGGCGTCAGGCACCCTTGAATGGAACTAATGAAAAGTGTACACTTATTATTATGCTTCAATATTCTTGCGCAACATGTTTATTAAAAATGATTAAATTATTATTGCATTATAAATTAATTTTTAATATAAAAAAGGATTTTTATGTTGTGGATTTGTGGAGAAAACGTGTTAGGGACTGGAATTTGATTATTGGACCTTTTTCTACTTGACTTTTCAATTTTTGTCAACAATAGAGTTTTAAATCAAGAAGTATTTTATTAAAATTTGAAGAATTGAATTCATTTCAATTTGATTTAGTTATCAGAATTCATTATCTCCTTTATATTCTAATTCTCGGCTCCTGCCACATTTTTTCTGATATAGACGACGAATGGTAAAGCTTCAAAAATCCCGATGCAGAACTAAATTTTATATAATTCACTTTTTATGAACACTATCTTCTTATCTATTCTTACTTCGGGCAATTAAAATGTAAAATAAAGAAGAGCAGAATCAAGCCCCTTCTGTTAATTTAAGCAGCAAGGAGTAATAGTTCCAGGAATTTATTTGAGTGGATTCGCAGGTCGATAATAGGTTGTCACAACCATGCTGAGATTGAAAAATGATTTTCATCTTTCTTTGGGTAATATCTTCTAGTCTCAGAAAGGAAATTTCTTATTAAAAAGAAGAAATACTTTCTGAAATAACCACAAGTACTAGAAGTTTGCAGCCCGAACAGGCGAATACCCATTTTTAAGACCAAGAGAAATGAAGCGATTAGTTTTCTGAAGTACATAAATGCTAGTACCATACATATCTCCGAACTTTGAAGAAAATATTCTCGCAACAATGTTTCACTTAAATATTATATATATATATATATATATATATATATATATATATTTAACATTGTACATACTTCACATTTATTATCAATGGTGATACCTTCTTTTACATTTTAGCATGGTTTGGTTTGGTTTAGTTATATTAACGTCCCGTTTGAAGCAACACTTGGGCTATTTTGGGACGGACCTCGTCATTTTGAACCGCGGTCAGATGACGAGGACGACACCTGAGCTGGCACCTCCCTCTCCACGCCAGCGGAAGGACGTTTGGTTAGGACGGATTTAACGAGCAACATACCCCCTTACACGACAGTTCTTCGGTGAAATCGGGTCTCGAACCTGAAAACCTCCGGTTCCGAAGCCGAGACCTTACCACCAGGCCTGCTACATTTTAGCATGAGTGCTTTAATAGTTTGCTCTTTAGCTTCACCTTTTTTTTAACGCAGCATAGCCAAAGGGGGGGGGGAAATGAGGAAAATGCTGAATTAAAGTGTTTCGCCAATTACTTGTTCGCCATCGCGCCTAGGAGGGATGTTCATGCGTAGACATGCAAGATTTCCAGCGCGTTACAGGGATTAAGCACATTCTGTTCATTACTGCTATTTCATTTGTATATATATATTTCTCTCACTTTTGTATAAATTGCATGTTGTAAACTGTATCGCAACTCCATTGTTACTGGGGAAGGAGTGATGTAGCAGCTATATCTTTATATTATTATCTTTGTTTTTGCAAGGTTGTCCTTTTAAAAGTGGCAACAGGAGTTGCTTGTTTTGAAATAAAAATATGTCGAATGATATAATTTCGCTTTGTTTTAATTTTAAATATAATCTGCGTTAATCATTCCGAAAATATAATCCCTTGTAATAACCGATCTTTATGAGCTGTACATAACTGCGCTTCATGAACTATTGTTGTCACAATGCTTTTTTCATTTATGTTAGCCAGACATTTTATTGCTAATGTTTTGTCCGACACAAATCAGACGTGAGCACTAGATTTTAAATATCAATGTAAGATTTCAGATGATCAAGCAAACGGAGCTGTATTATCAAATTGGTAGTTTATGGGCCCTGAAAATTTATTTGGCGATATTTGCAGGATAATTTAATTGTGCGCTTTTATTTGATTCATAAATACCGCATGCTCAAATTTATTCAATTATTATGCAGATCAATATCGTCTTTTTTTATATCGTAATTATCCGATTTTTCCCCTCGTAAATCAATAGACCTGCCAATATGGTTTTAGAGTATTTAGATTGTTTTAAGATAGTTTTATAATTTTTTTTACAATTTTATAAAAAATTACTTTTAATATTTAATTAAAATTTTTCATATGTAGGATACAGAAATCATTTCTCTTGAAGTAATTGGCAATTAAACAGAATATACGGATTTATAAAAAAAAATCATTAAAAAAGTCTAGTTTTGGGAAAAGAAAATTAGCTTCCAATAAAGATTCCTGCATGATATCGATATTCATGCTATTGTTTTTCCACAGGCACAGAATGCTGAGTTGGCAGCATGCAGTCCAAACTTCCCTTCATATTGTCCAGATCGTCGTCAGTTACTTTCTCATGTTGATCTTCATGACCTATAATGTCTGGCTGTGTCTAGCGGTTGTTTTCGGGGCCGGCGTCGGTTACTTCGTCTTCGGATGGAAGAAGGCTTCAGTGGTCGACATTACAGAACATTGTCATTAATTAGTTTAGCACAAACAATTTACGATTCTGAAGAACTCTAATAAATTGCAAACACCATCGACCTTCAAAATAACATCTGAATACTTAGGCAGGACATGTGAACAAGATTCTATGAAATTTTCATTATATTCAAATTTTAATTGAATTATTTATTAATTCATTGTGAACTTTTTAAGAAAAATTATACAAATATTGTTATAGTAAGGGCAGAATCTCTCTCATTTTTGAAATTAGAAAAAGAAAACCTTTAAAATAATCTGTCTAAGGAGCGAATAATGCAACATTATAAAATATAGGATATTTATTTTTGATATGTTTTTGTGCCACAATCCTTTGATGTAAAATATAACTTTATTTGTATAATCAACAATCCTACATATTTGATTATTAACATGAATTTCTAAAACCTTAAACAGCTTTCTTTAATTCCCTGCTAAAATTTAAATATATATATATTTGCTTTCATGGAAAACATTTCACTATAATTTAGCATACTCCCCCCCCCCCATAAAAAAAGCCAACATTTCTTATTTAAAGTATATTCAAATTTATGAATATAGTTTCACTCCCTCCCCTTTCCTTGCTATTATTATTTTATATTTTTAGTTTTCTAACTAGGAATATGTAAATCTTAAATTTACTGCAGTATTACATATTTATTAAAACATTTTAAATATCTTTCATGAATAAAATACATGATATACACATACAGGGAATTTAATTTTAAACTGACATGTTTTTAAAAACAAACTATGCTTGTTATTTTTTAAAATTCAAACTTATTAGTGCAATAGGAATTTATTGCATTTTCAAGCTATTGTTTTAATCAAACAATTTATATATAATTTAATATATATAATTACATTTAATTTAAATATAATTTTTCTTAATTTCAAAATAATGAAATCAATGTCATTTTTACTAATATATGAAATGTCTTAGGTTAGTTTTCATATTAATTTACATACATGATAATCAGCAAACCAAAGTAGAAATGTTTTAAAAAAATTTGCATAAGATTTAATAGATTATTTTCATAATATGTAAAGTATTTTTTGTATGAATTCAAAAGAAAAAAACAATATTTATTTCATGAATTATTTATTCAGATTACATATACATGAAATAACACACAGAAAAACATGAGCTTGTTGATGTCTTTGTTATTGTATGGCCTGTACATATGAATGTATAAAATATTTGTAAATTGCATAAATATATTCTTTGTATTAAAATGAAATGTGTACATAAATTTATACTTTTGAATAAAATTTATTATTTTTAAATTGTTTTCATGACAAATCATTAAAACATATACTAATAGAGCTTAAATAGCAATGCTTAAAACAGAACACTGGTTCAAAGACTGAGACCAAGCAAAGAAGGTAGCTGATAAAAAATAAATAACTACTTTCAGCCATATCTAAGTAATTCATTACAAATTAATGAGTATATATTATTAAGGGAGAAACATTCCATAAAAAAACACTTACAAAATAAAAATTCAAAAACTTTAGTCTTATTATTATTCTTTTTTTACTAAGAAGCATAAAATATTAAAAATTATAAATGCCTAATAATTGTTAACTTACTGACATTTATTCCTTTTCAAGAATATTTTTTAATAAACAGAAGAAAATAAACCACTAAAAAATTATTCCAAACATGGCATTCTTGTCCCACAGGAATACAGAATAATAGATATGTTGGCAAAAAGGAAAACATCTCAAGAAGCACCAACCATTAATACCAATCAAACCCCTGCAAGCATTTATCATCACTATGCAATCAACACAAGTTACCTATATTTTTTATATTTAATAATTTGTATGTAGATAAAAAACGTTCGATTTTCAGACAATGAAAAATGGTAGTAAATTTCAATTTCAGAAGGTCAATAAATTTGAATTTCACAAAAAAGGAATAAACAGTATATTATAAATAATTATCGATTTAATTTAAGCTAAAATTATTTCTCTCATATGTTTTAGTTTACATATACAATAATCAAAACAAATATTTTCAGGCGAAATATTATACAAGCTGAACCAATGTTTAAATTGAGTATCATGATCAAGTCAGAATCAGCAAATAGTACATTAAATGCTTACTGCCACTTCATCTATAAGCTTGATTCATTGTTTGAATTTAATTTTAAAAATTTGGGAAACAAAACTAAAGAAAAACATTTCCAAAAGAAGTTATTAACTTTAAAACTGATTTATTATTTAACTACAAAAAATTATTAGCAGGTTCTTTAACTACAATTCTCCACACAAATTCAGTTAAAAGAATGCAATCATTCTTAATTTTTAGTTAGGATATTTATTGAGAGGCACATTCATACAAATTCGTTGTTCAGTTCTATAAAATTGCAGTTAACTGATGAAATAAATTTAATTTGTACAACCATTCCAACAAATTAAAATATTTTAACTAAAGATAAAAGAGTTTTAAGTAGCTCACAATTCAAATGATCAAAATTTTTCATAAAACTAATATTCTCATGGAATAAGTAGAAGAAGAATATTTACTTAACATAATCTAAACAAATATATTGGAACATTAGGCTTCTGATTAGGATTATAACTAGTAAAATTCTACCCAGCAAAATGACATGAAAGAACAGAATATATTTATTGAGATTCTAAGTATAATAATAAAAGAAATTCTGTAAATAATTGTTAGATTTCATACAATTATTAGAAAGTTTTCACAACCAATAAAACTTCAATACAGAGAAATGTTTTTATACATATTAAACTAAATGTAAAGAGTTTATTTCTAAAAGCTATAAAAATATTTCTGTGAGAATCTTATCTCTATCGAATTAAAACAAGACTGCATTTCAGCAACAAGTACAAACGATGCATACAAGCAAAAATAGATTCAATACATATTCAATCACAGTTGTTATATATAAAAGCAGAAAACTTTTATAAATATATATAATAACTTTTTCGAAATTCACGGACGCCTACTTTCTTTAACAGAGTATAATGGAAAACTAAAGGACATTGTCAATGGAAATACAATCATAGTTTAAAAAGGAATGAATTTGTCCTTACTTTCTAATCAAAATTATGTGGTCCCTGTAAGAAGATTTTATTGATTTAAGACTTGTATCATTAAAAAAAAAAATCTTGAATTGTAAATGCTTTTCAAACAAGAAAAAGAGAAGAGATTCCAGTATAAAATTTACTGAACTTAAGGCACATGAATTAAATATTGTAGTGTTTCAAATTAATATAATCAGGCAATGTACCACATTTTTTATCTATTTAAAATAAATTATAAATAAACATATAAGAAATATGAAAGTTTTTGAAATAAACAAATGCATGTATTCTAAAAACTAAAAAACCCCCTTCAAATGAAAAATAAATGTTTAGTATAATCAATCATATAAAGCATGCCTAAAGGTCATAATTCTAGAATACAGAACTACTGGACAAAAAGTTTCATGTAACATTATTTATATTCTAAAATTTACTTCTGATTATACCATGCAATCCTTTAGCTAACATAAATAATGATCAGCTATTAACATAATTATGGCCTAATTGAATAACAGAAAAGATGAACTAGCCTAGGACACATTTTTATAATGTATGTGGTGTTCAGTCAATTAATAAATTACATGCAAGGCAAATTCACTATTCTGCATACAAACCAAAACACCTTCTAATTGGCTTTTAAGAGATTAAATAGTATAAGTAAATGCCAAATAAAAGAAAATCTCTTTCAGTATATGTGCCTAATCAATCACAGTTAATGAATTGTGAAACAAAACCATAGATTTAAATGCATTCATAAAACATTTTTAAATAATAAACAAACATCAAAAAGAACAGATTCAGATAATTCTGATTTAAGTATAGTAAACATATACACATACAAAAAAGAAGGAGAAACTTAATTCATTTTTTTATCACAAAGGATTAAATCCTATTGGTTCAAGTTCATGAAATCGAGAGTTAGACATAAATTCACCTTAGTAAGGGAGTATAAAACATGCAATGAATTTTTTGGTAGCTGGGATTTTAAAAAGAATAATGTTACAGTTAAATTTATACAATATTTACTTAAAGGTTAAAATTTCATAATATGTATCATAAGCACACAAAAAAAGAGAAAACATTTTATCAAATTTATAAGCCAGAATAAAATGAGAGAATTCAAATATTTTAAGTGTGTATTAAATAGTTATTTAGGTGCAATAATATCTTATATAAAAAATTTAGATAATTCATGGCAGAATTTTCTAAAAGCTTCTTGCTCATTTTATCTACAATATGAAGCAAATCGCCAATCTAACCAGTCTCAAATTTATTTAAAATGAAATATAATATTTTACAAATCTGCAGAGTATTAATGATTAAAAATTCTTTATATATTTCACCACTTTATATGAGAAAAATCTAACTTTTTTATGCACCATTTTTCTTCTAAATATTTTTTGCTATATTCATGTCTAACACTAGATTCAACAATAGAAACTTGAATCTTGGCATACCACAAATAAAATATCACCAAGCTTTAACATGTACTCATCATATATTTGCCTTTCTTAAAAATGCCAACAAATATCGTTTTCAAACGGCATATTAAAAAACATTTCAGTGTGAATTTATGAAAACTAAGAACAATATGTGCGTTAATATTTTCCCTATAAGCATATCTGAAATTGAAGCTTTCATAGAATAAGAAGGCAATATCAATTCTTATACTCTTTCCAATTCACACACTTTCTATCACTGTTAACCTTCTTTTGATTTAGCAGTAAATATAAAACTAAACTGTTTGAATTTTGAGAACTCTTTGTAAGTGAAGATGAAAAATTGTCTACAGGTGGACGATGAACACTTCATAGACGAATCTGGCCATTGCAGATTTTTTCGTACACGTCTGCATCCAGTGGAACATAAGCCCCTTCTTTTTTATTGAGGTAATACACAGGGTCCTTCATAGTCGATGGATTAAAGCCTTCTTTTTGGAGATCCACTTTTTTTAACTTGAATGTGCCTGAAAAAATATTACATTTAAATCAGTAAAATGTTTTGAATGCAACAACTTTTTTCTAAAAACATCCTCAGATAGATTCAAATTCACTTAATTTCCAAAATATATGATACATTCTATTTGAGATAATTATTATTATATTAATTTCTATTATAATATAAGAGCATTTGATGTGTTTTTAAGTGAGTTTTGCATTCTAAATTACTTAATACTTTTACTTATTCAGTAATTTGATTCACTAAATCATTGTATGGGAAGTGGTGAAATATACACTATAATAATCAATCAATGTTTGTAATACTGACAAAAACAAAATAGTTTCATGCAACATTTACATAAGTCATTTTTTAAAAAATGTCTAGAATAACAAATTAATATTGATGAAATATCTAGATCCTTAACCAATTAGATAAACTGTCTAGACAAAGTTTTCCAACTGCTTTAAATCATTCAAAAAATCTTCAATAAATATAGAATCTTAGTCATAAAACAGTATTACAGCTGCTTAACATCATCATTAAAATCGCCATTTAATCTTTTTGCACAAGAGAGGTAACTCATGGTTATCATTGAAGATGGTGCATAATTTTAATGTTTTATTTATTTATTTATTTTTCAATTTTGATTGTTAAAAATACCTACAGAATGGTAAAAAGATGTAAATTAACTTTACAAGGAAATTTAACTTGGAGCAATTATATATATTTATTTTTTGGAACAATAAACAAGCCCCTGTATTAGATGAATAATTTGCATCAAATTACTTTTCTGAATGCAAAAGGTTAATCAAGTTTTTTTTTATTTATTTTTATATCTTTCATGAAATTATGAAGAGCAAGTTATTTGCTTGAAGCGCCATTTGTTAGATCCTGAAATAGGAAAACAAATTTCAGTTCACAGAATGCTTATTTTAACATAATTAAAATTGGAGTGAAAACAAAATGCCTGCTTACCAGTGGATTCTAAATTATCACATATTCTAACAAAAAGTGGAACAGCATAGCCTGGAAGAGACAAGGACAGTTCTTTGAACAGGTGCTTCAAATCAACCTTATGCTCAGGATCTGATATGGCAGCCATTCCTGCACGACCTTCATTGCCTAGAAATTTGAATGAGTTATTCATTACAAATTGAAATGTTATCTTAATGAGAAAAATTTTTATCAAATAAACAAAGAGTAAACATTTAAGATATTCTTAAATTGTTTTTTAATGCATATAATTTCTAAATTGAATTTTCTCAGAATTTGGATCAGATTTCAAAATAAAAGAAACAAAAACTTGTTCTTAAAATTATTTGCATAACAAAAAATAAGTTACTAATACCTCTTGCTTAACATTCTTTAAATATGAATTGTAAAATTTAATAATAAAATTAATATTATTGTTGAAACCTGACTGCATAATATCTTGAATAATTACTAATTCATCACATGCTAACAGGATACATATTAAAAATGCATTCATTACAAATCTTTTAACCAGAAAAATAAACAACAGGTATTTTAGCAGTAATAATGACTGAAAAACCAGCTACAGAAACAGGGCTTAAAAATTTAAATAATAAATATTTTAGTTTTACAATTATTTAAATGATTTTTGTTTTCAAGATCTTTTATACCATATTTAAAATTATACTATGATAAATAACAACCTATAAACATAATACTCTTTTGCTACTGTCCCTTAGAGAAGAAAGTTTATCCCCTTTGATATATTTTTGGTACCAAATATATTTACAATAAATTCTAAATTTCAAGATCAATATGATAAGTGCTTGTAATCTCAGCAAATTTTATTTCCATAGCATCTCATAAATTAAAATCATCCTAATTTTGTATCACTCACACAACATCTACATACTTTATATCAATTTTAACGACCCACCCATTATTTTAGAATGGTGTTATTCACTTTAAGAAACAATAATTGCCCAATATGAATTACAAGAAAGAGTTTTAAGATAATTTTTAATATTTAAGTGTAAAATAGAGAAATAAAACAATACTTTTCATTTCCAAAAGAATAGAAAACTTTTTCAAATATATGGCAAAAGTTTTGTAATAAGTATTATTGCATTTATTCAACATTTATATCACAAAAATCTTTTGACAGATCAGTTTTAAAGGCAAATTCCGGTTTCATTCGAATAATAATATACATTCATACCTGGAACTTCAACACCATATACAACAGAATCCTTATGATGAAGAATATTACTGATCATTCCTTCCACCTCCATAGTTGAGACATTTTCGCCGCGCCACCTGAATGTGTCGCCAGTTCGATCCACAAAAAACAAATACCCATCTTCATCCATCATAAGCAAATCACCTGAAGATGAAAAGTTATGGTAAATGTGTTGTTCTCAGCTACAAAGTTAATACTTTAGCATAATAGTAAAACTTTCAGTAACATAATATATTATTGTATACCTGACAAAAACGCCATGTCTCCTTTCGTAAAACAATCTCTAATTATTTTTTTCTTGGTAGCAGATTGGTTGACATACCCATCAAACTGTCTAATAGGATCTGAAGTGATGATTTTGCCAACAAATTCACCAGGTTCACCTAGAAATAAGCAAAAGTGAGTTTATTACCATTTTGTTAAGCAAAAGTGTCCACAGAATACTTGATGCATTTATAAATTCAACATAATTTCTGCATAGCATCAAAATGACTAAAAACAAAATGGCCTAATATAACTTATAAGTTCAGATATGTCATAATTCAATCCTTAAATTATTTAAAAGCATGGCAGTAAACTATGTACAATTAATATAAATTATCTTTCCAATAACTATAAAACTATTATTTAGTATACATGCCCAAAAAACAACAGCAAGAAAGTTGTCCAATATAAATCCTAATCAATCACTACATCAGATTAAAAATCTTTTAATTAACTTGATTGATTAACTATAAATGAAATTTAAAATATGTTTATAAAAAAATCTATAATTTCTGGCACAAGGAAACAAATGAAAAATTTAACATTGAATTAGGCATAAAAATTTAAAATGGAGTTTATTTCTATTCAATATTATTTTATTCAAATAAAAAAAAGAATATTCTAACTCACTAATTAATTTTAGATTTAAATATGACAAAAATCACATAAAATATCAAACGTAGGAAGAGGTCTTGAAATTATCAACACATAATTTAACAGATAATGCATTTATAAATACTCATATCCATTGCCTTGGAAACTGGCTATATTCACTACAATAGTAAAACATTCATATAAAACTGGGAACTTATTAAAATAATAAAGTTAACACTTCAAATAAAGACTGAATTTAACTCTATATTTGATATTATCAAAATGCAACATTGAATTTTTAACAGAAGATTTGAATGAATTTTAAAATGTAGCTTTAAACAAACTTAAACAAAAATCTGGTCAAATTAATGACACCCTTATCATTAATTACCTGGTTCACAGCGTATGCACAAGCCTTTGTTATCTCTAATAGGTTCACCAGTATTTGCATCCACTTTAATCAGGCTAACAGGGTAAATAGTTGGAATTATTCTGGACATGAAACCAACAGCACCAACTTTATTATCAATATTAACTGAAAAGAGAATAATGTATATTCAAAACAACAAGAAAACTGCAATTAGGTAAATAAGGGGAAACAAAAAGAACTCCATGTTAATACTTTAGGAAGCAAAATTAATGAACTAGATAATACTTTGAAAAGTAAATATAAATTGAAAATATTGCAGAGAATGGAGTGCAAAGTGAGAGTTGAAAAACTGTACCACAAAAAAGAAAAAAATCATATTCCAGAAAATTTTTAAAAATTGCATTAATTTACCGAGACAAAGACTCAACTATGGAAAAAAAATTATAAGTTGAAGTATAAAAAGCAACACTTACTGACATTAGCATTTCCTTCAGTTGATCCATATAATTCACCAATGTTAGGTATATTAAATCTATCAACAAATTGCTGCCATATTTGTGGGCGCAGCCCATTGCCAAACATAAGCCTCACTTTGTGCTGTCTATCCTGTGGTTTTTCTGGTTGTGCTAAGATGTAACGACACAATTCTCCAATATACTGGGCTACCTAATATATGGTAGAAATGAATAAATATAAATATTTGGAAGGAAAATTTAAATATTTGGAATCATTAAATATGGAGTATAAAATGACTTAAACTTATTATAGATGTAACAAAAATAATCTTTATAGGTAAATAATATTTATTTAACAATATCACAAATGTCGAACAATTTAAAGAGATTTTAAAATGTTAGTCTTTTTTTTAAATATTGCTCATTATATATCCCAGGTATGAAGAATTGCAAATATTACCTCTTTCTACCAATATGAATATGAATGTTTTGACACTCTACAGGATAACCTGATAGATCTAGAGCCATCAAATTTGGCAAATATATTATTCGGCAGGTAAAAATATATAATTCAAAGTAATTTTAATTAGAATCTTAATTAAAAATTAAGCACACCTTTCACCAAAATTTATAAAAGAATATTACGGTACAAAAATTATTTTTTTTGCAGCATCTTAAAATTCAAAAAATATCTCTTTAAAATTATCAATTTAATTGTATGCAAATCTAAAAATATTTGTATTGTTGTTACAAATATTTCATCTTATATTTTTCTTCCATTATTGATAAATCCAGTAATGAAGAATTATATTTTTCTAAATTGAGTAGGCTTATGTTAAAGACATGCTTTTAGTAAAATAGTATGTAGTTAAGTTAAATGTCAAAAATAAGCAATGATGAGAATGTTTTTAAATTAATTGATTTTTAAACACTGCTACATTTTTCAATAATATAAAATGGTGCATGAAAATAAATCATGGCTCTTTCAGCATAGTTATTATTCTCCTATTGTAGAACACAGTTATTAGTAGAAATTTTTATTGAATTATCCATAAGGATATAATGTAGGTTATGAAACATTCTGTAATACACACAAAACTTCAATGTTCAATAATTCTACATTTCATCTTTCTATTTTTTCATGAATAATTTAGATTCCTCAAGAAAGTTATTGGATTAGTTTTTAGTTGTGATAATAGAAAATTAGGCAGTGCATAGCATAAAAGAACAGAATGGTAAAAGACTGCTAAAATAGTATGAGTTGCATATCTATCAAAATTTAACCCTTAAATGCATCATAATGCAGTTCTTCTGATCGCATATGTAAAACCTCATATCTCTTTATGTAGACAACTTGGCATAGTTTTTTTTTTTTTAAATTTTACCAAAATTATTTCATTGCTTCTGAATGCAACTAGAATCTTTCACAGTGTATTCTTCATTCATTTATGACAATTGCCCTCCCCCTACTAAATGCCGCATTTTTGTAAATTGTAACTGCAATCTATCTGATCCATACCCCACATTTTAACTGCATAATTTAACATAATAGTAATGCATAATTTGCTGATTTATTAGCAATAATAAAAGCATGACAATAATTGAAATGGAAAAATGTTATTTAAGAATAAGAATCTAATAAATTACGTGTCATTTGACAAGTCAATTTTACTTCTGAACAAACTTTTGTTGTAGATTGAACTTTCATAAAATTCATCTTCAAAATTTCGAATCAACTCTGAATAAGATTTTAAGATTTTTTTTTCTTTTTACTTCATTTTTATTTTTCTACTGAGTGCTCTAAAATTCTTAAAAATACATAATTATCCCAATTCTACATCTTGAGAAATATAATTTTTAACTTACTCATTAATTTATGTTTTTTTATTTACAATAAAGGTTAATTTTAGCAGATCTGTTTATCCTTTTTGATGCTATTGAACTTTCATGCCATCGAGAACAATCAAATAATATCTATCAATTGGATTCAGACGCATGCTTTGAGAGCACTTCGGGAAGGGGTATTTATGCTATCAATTGTTATATCTTTATTATATGGTTTAATTTCAAAATGTATAAGAGGGAAATATGTGTGGAGTGTTTATGATGTTTTTTCCCTTTCTTTTTAATTCGCATGTTTAAAAAAAAATTTATGCTTTAATTTTTAATTATGTTGTCGTTTTCTGTTATAAACTACAGCAATCAATTTAAAAGGCAGCTTACTTCATCAATCATTTAATTATTATCTAGATTTCGGTGCTCATCCATCCTGATTGAGCACTTGATGCTGACTGAACTTTCAATTCATTCAACAAGCAACATTTTTTTTCTCACTGTTAATACAAATAAACACAGACTCAACAGGAATTGTTCACATGCTTATTTCAAAAGCTCTCCGAGATCATTGTGAAAAAGCCAACTCTATCTGCGATTGAAATATAGTTGGACTTCTCAATACATTTTAGAAAATTATGAAAAATTTATAAATAGTCTGTGAAAAAATTATTTTGGTATGCCTATGATGCCATTGCCCCAAATCCCCACACATATAATAAGATTGCTAAACATAATTATAGCACAAGAGAGATTCAGAGCATAGTTATATATCCAATGCACTTTAATAATAACACATGAACAAAACAGTTTTTGCAAGTTATACCATCAAAATATTTATACTTTTTTTTAGGAATTTGAATATAGTCAATAACATATAAGTAATTATTCCCAATTACAAACAAAGGTAGGATAAAACTAAATTCTTTGAAATAAACTTACCGTTGCTTCGTACTTTATGCAATCATCCCAAAATTTAGATGCAGAAAATTTACTTCTGATGCCACAAGTATTTCCAAATAGCAAAGTTTGAGATAAGGATAAGATACCTCCTGCTGTGTGATACAATGGAAGGGCAGTATAAAGGACATCATCGTCTTGGATTGTGTTCATATGGTGAATGCCAGCTCCCAACCACATAAATCTGAAGTCGCAAAAGTCACATGTTATAAAAGTCAAACTTTACTTTAAATTTAAAAAAAGAAAGAAGAAAAGGATTATTACCGGCTGTGTCTGATAATAGCAGCTTTTGGCATACCAGTAGTGCCAGAAGTATAGACATAAAATAATCGGTCTGAAAATAAAATTGTTTTGAAATTAATAATAATTCACCAAATATGATTTATTATCCCATTTATCTATTTAAAATATCTGTACTAGACTTCAGTTAAAGACAAAATACAAGAGAGAAAATTTGAAGGGATGATTTGTGCACTTTCCTAGGAGTTGTAACCAGTTCCTAAGTTATCACAGACATTTTTCTCAGTTCAGAACCCTTTTTTAACCCTTAAAAAATCTGTAATTTTTGTGCTAATTTTTCTCCTTTCACTATTTGCTTTTTAAATTCCATAGCAATATTTCTACCATAAATAAATGAGAAAATTTATCCAATAATACGAAATAAAACAATGATTGTGAACATCACATAATAAATAGTTTTTGAAAAAGGAGATGATTAATACTTTTCAATCAATTTAAAATCGGTTATTTTTATCTCAAAATTGAAGATTTAAAGAATCAAGTTTCAAAATTCAGCTTAGTATCTTAGAAAAATGTTAGTAATATAAATAGCCCAGTAATATTAAATTGGTAAACTTAAACCTGGACTAAAACGATAAGTCAACATTTTCCGATTTGCTCATGTATAAAGTCATAAAAAGAATTCACATTATCATAACACTAATTCAATACATGATAAAAATCATACAAACCATTCATGCTTCCTTTATGATGCTTGGGTGGAGTGGTAGGGCTCTCTGGAATTAATGTATCAAGAGATTTGGCCGGTACTGTAGCAGAATCAAATTCTCCTAAACAAAAGTACTGAAGTCCATCTACATCTTTCAACAATGGAGATACGTCACTCACAGCTAAAATAATAATAAAAATAAAAGCCTTAATTTTCAGAATAAATATTATTGACAGAAAAGATATTTTTTCTAACATCAGTTTCAATAAAAATAAATGGTAATTCAAAATTTCATGAAATTATAAATTTGGCTAGTATGTTGAGCAACTCTGGCAAATACATTGTCATAATATTTTGTATTCTTCAACCGGAAATTTAAAAAGATCAAAACAAATTATTTTGTTAGTCCTAAGTACAATCAATACATTACAAATCTTCAATCTCAAGTTTCCAAATTTTACAAGAGGAAGGAAAGACAAAAATGTTCAATAACGAATTCATATATTTCCTCCTCCATCTAGTATAAATATTCAGTTTCACGTTCATTTTAGAACTGGGGGGAAACATTAGTTATAAAAATTAGCTTTTTTATTCCCTTGGTAAACTTTGGAGAATAGAGATAGGTGGTGCTGTTTGTTAAGCGAAAACATATTTACATTTAAATCCTTTACATTAGAGAAGTATAATGATTTTTTTTTATTATTCTTATTCCTATATGCATTGTGTGTATTTTCTTTAAATAATAGATATTTTTGTTGTTTAAATATACAGAGGAAAATGAAATAAAAGAATTAATAAAATTTAGGAAAATAATGCATGAAAATTGTTTAACAAACTTTATAAAGCACTATAATAATTTAATAATCAATCGTAGAGAAACAATTAAAAAATGATAAATTCAATAAAAACATGCAGATTCGATAATGAAGGATCCGTAAAAAGAGTAATATTTTCAAAATATAAGCATAGGAAGACAAATTTAGATAAAGTATTATTTTGTTTAAATAAATGGCAATATTTTTTTTAAGATTTCTGAATGGCATGTGAATAAGGGGGAATATACTTTAAAAATAAATTATAACAAGATTAATTAATGTTCTGATGATTTTTTAAAAAGCTTTTTCAAATTGCAAGAAAAAAGTGAGCTAATATCCAAATAGTAGAGGTAAAGAAAAAAAAACATTGATTTTTCTTATTTTTTTTGTCTTTTAAAAAGTTTTGGAATTTAAATATGCTGATATATTTCTTTCCAACTTACATAAATGTATAATTACTTAAATTTCCAAAATATAGAGCTAGTAAAAAAAGGCCAGATTTAAAATTGTTGGATTTTAAAGGACATATTTCACAAATAGATAAAGACATACCCTGTATAAGCTCAGAACCAAAGATAACAGCTTTGCAATTCACTACTGTTATTGAAAATGCAAGAGATTGTTGTCTCAAATTGGAATTGATAAGAGCTGGAACAACACCTATTTTAGACAATCCTAACCATATGGCAACAAATTCAACTTTGGAGTCCATAAATAAGGCCACATCATCCCCATACTGAAAACCAAGTTTATGGAAACAGTTTGCAACTTGGTTACTGTAATCCTCAATCTGAAAATGAATGTACAATTAAGCCACAATCATATTATAAAATAATTTGTTAAATGAAATAAATACTGAAAATAAAAGTTTTTGATATACACATTATAATGAATTTTTCAGAAAAGAGTATATATATTTCCTGTAATAGCATTGTTCAGAAAATTATTTCATAATTTTTTTAACAAATAAATTGCGATGACACAGGACACTATTAGGGTTTATACATAAACCGACTTCTTGAAAAACCGGTTTTTAAATTCAATATTTCTGAAAAATCAATTTTAGTCGGTTTTGGAATTTTTACCAAAAAAATAGAATAGGGAAAAATATTTAATTTATTTAAAATAACAAAAAACGACATATCAAAGTCAAAATATGAAAAAAAAAAAAGTAAGAATTACCTATACATATGAGCTGTTTATTTTGAAAATGGGGCAAGTCCATTTTTTTGTTATTGCAAGATATTTAAAGGTTTGCATTTCAAGAAATTTAAAAATATTGGTAAGTATTAATAGATATATTTTTTGTATTTTGTGGAACCAGATAATGTAAGTTTATAATCCAATAGTGTTTACAGTGCTGACTAAAAAAAATAAGAGTTGTAGCAGTTGCATTACACTTATCTTCTCTTTTGGATACTAGATGGCGATACCTGATTAAGCCATCCCATGTGTAATCCCATAATGCATTGCGATTGTAATGAGAATGAGATGTGATGTTGAACTGTGAAGCGCGCGCGTGAATGTCTTTGTGTTTGTAATTGTTTAGTGTGTGAATGTGATTATTAAAGAAATGTTTCCTACAACATTCGTCCTGTTGCTTCCTGCACAGATCATAATAATCCACATACCACCACATTGGCGCCCAACGTGGGGCACAGCTCATCGCAAGAGAACCAGAACAGGAAGCACATAACTTTGATCATATTAGATCCATGTTACTTCAACGGTTTAAATTAAGCGCTGAGAGGATGCGACAGCTCTTTACAACTCACAAGAAAAAACCTGAAAGCACATGGAAAGACTTCCATTTTGAACTGCATAGCTATTTTGAAGCATGGCTAGCAGAATTGAACATAACGAAGATTGAAGAATTAAAAGATCTAATGATATTGGATCAAATGAGGAAACGAGTTCTTCCCGAAGTCAAGAACCATTTTATTGATGTATGGAATGAATGGGTTACTCCAAATGATCTAGTGGAGAAACTGGACAGTTATGACAACTTACGCTCTCTAAACCTAAAGCTTGCCTCAAAACCACATGAAACAAAAGCTATTTACCCAAAAAGAAATCAATATAAATCAACCCGATTTGAACAAAGAGATGATAGACAGGGTCTGCCGTGGATTCCCAGTCAAAGTAGGCGGAATCCCGGGGTCCCCAGTGAAAGTAGGCGAGATTCAAGCTACAAAGACAGACCCCCTCTGTCATGCTATGGATGTGGAGAGCCAGGAGTTGTAAAGGCAAAATGCACGAAATGTAATCCTATGGTTCAAGGAGACCGCGCTCAACTTCCAACCCTTAATCCCATGAACTTTTATAGTATCTTAATGGAAAGCCAGCCATCAAGCATTATTGAAATTACGATTTGTGGTTCCCAAGCAGCAGTGTGTGCCGACACTGGAGCTACACATTCGGTTGCCGGAGAAAAACTTTACCATTTCCTCAAGAATAATGGACGAAGATTCGAAAATAGTACTGTTGACATGGCCCTAGCCGACGGGCATGTACAAAAAACAGATATACTCACAACGACGGTAGATATTGGTGTGGCAGGAAAAGTTATCCCCACGAAACTTACAGTTTTGAAGAATTCCAAGAGAAACCGAACTCTTCTGGGTACAGATTTTCTGAGAGCCGCAGGTATCGTCCTGGATCTTCAGAAAGGACTTTGGTATTTCTCAGAGGCTCCTCACCAATCGTTTAACTTTATTGAACCTCCGGCTGATATTAAGTCTCCCCTGGTTGTACCTGTTGCATCCCATCCCTGTCAACTTCGAGAAAATGAGGGTACCCATCTCTCGGGCGAACAACGGACGAAATTCAATTCCCTGCTCAAAAGGTACGAGAAATGTTTCCAACCAGGGGGAGAACCAACTCCTTTCATCGAGCATCGAATCAACACTGGTGATCTCCCAGTCGCCGTACCACCGTATAGGATGTCTCCAACTAAAAAAGAAACATTAAAACAAGAAATTGATCGACTCCTTGCTGAAGAAATTATTGAAGAGTGCGAGTCACCATATGCCTCTCCAGTGGTTCTAATTCCAAAAGCCAACTGTACCATGAGACTTTGTATAGACTACAGGAAACTGAATTCCATCACTGTTCCAGACTCTTATCCATTGCCACGAATGGACGATCTTCTACATGAGGGAAAGCCGACCCCTTTCATGTCAGCAATTGATCTGAAAGCCGGTTATCATCAAGTAAAGGTCCATCCAGATGATCAAGACAAAACAGCGTTTGTTTGCCCTTTTGGAACATACCGCTTCAAAAGGATGCCATTTGGACTCAGAAATGCACCGGCAACTTTTCAAAGATTAATAGACCGCTTCCGCAATGGTCTGGAAGATATCTTTACTCTCGCTTACCTAGATGACATTATCATTTTGTCAGAGACATTTGAGAAACACCTCTCAGATTTGCAGTGTGTCTTTGAAAGACTGATCCTCTTCAAACTTCAAGCCAACCGCGAGAAATGCTGCTTTGCATCCTGCAAAGTGAAATATTTGGGGTTTTGGATAACTCAGAAAGGAATAGAAGTTGATCCTGAGAAAATTGCCTCTATCCAGAGCATGCCACCTCCACAGAATGTTAAACAGGTACAATCGTTTCTACAGACTTGTTCCTGGTTCAGAAGATACATACAAAATTTTGCCGAGATTTCACGGCCCCTCAGTGACCTCACAAAAAAGATCTCCTTGGAATTGGGGATTTCCCCAGCAGACTGCATTCGAAACCCTTAAAAAGTGCCTTACAACACCCCCAGTGTTGAAGCAAGCTAATGGCACCAAACCATACATTATCCGGACTGACGCAAGCCACTATGCACTTGGAGCTGTTTTACTTCAGGGTACCCGATCAGAAGAACATCCAATCGAATATGCAAGTCGACTGCTCACTCAAGCAGAACGCAATTATTCAACAACAGAACGGGAAGCACTGGCAGTTGTTTGGGCTTTAAAGAAATTTCGTGGTTATTTAGAAGGTTCTGAAATCACTGTGGCATCCGACCACCAACCTTTACGATGGCTCTTAACTTTAAAGTCTCCGACGGGTCGACTCGCTCGATGGGCTTTAGAAATTCAAGCTTTCAACCTGAAAGCTTTGTATGTTGCTGGAAACGCCAATGTAGTTGCAGACATGCTCAGTAGACCTGTATGTGATGAGAAAGAAACTCCTTATGAAGTGTGTAACATAGCCATTGCTGACCTACCTGTCAGAAGTGCTAAAGATATGCGTGAAGCTCAACTTGCTGATGAAAATCTGAAAAAGATTATTGACAGTTTCGAATCTACTCAGAAAACAGAAGATTATGCCAACTGGACAGAACGTGGGTTCTTAATGAATCAAGGTGTTCTTTACAGATATTTGCCAGATGCTGATTCCGAAGAGGCACAACTAGTAATTCCTTCTTCAGAGCGCGAATCTATAATGGAAAAACAACATGATGATCCGATGGCCGGTTATTATGGAGAAGAAGGTACTTTTCAAAGAATTGCTAAGCGTTACTATTGGACTGGTATGAGAAAATACATAAATGATTATGTAAAAAACTGTCCAGAATGTAACCGATATAAAGCCAATAATCAGAAGCCAGCTGGTTTATTGCGAACCCCAGTCTATTCTCAAAGATTTGAGATAATCTCGATCGATCTTTTTGGTCCATTGCCAAAGACTGAAAATGGTAAGCAATGGATATTTATTATTGAGGATTGTGCAACCCGATGGGTTGAACTATTTCCACTATCTCAAGCAACTGCTAGTGAGTGCGCCGTTACACTCATTGAGGACATATTCATGAGATATGGAATTCCCAGACGAATCATTAGCGACAATGGGTCTCAATTCGTCAGCGCCTTTCTTCAACAGGTGTGTTGCACTCTCAACATTAGCCAAAATCTCATTCCTGTTTATTTTCCTCAATCAAATCCTGTAGAGCGAAAGAACAGAGATTTAAAGCCTCGACTGCCCATATTGGTTGGAGATGATCACGGAAACTGGCATTCGAAGTTACCAATGATTCGTTTGGCCATGAATACCGCAGTTTGTGACACCACTGGCCATACACCTGCATTCCTACAATTCGGAAGAGAATTAAGGACTGTTGATGATGTTGTACGAGATTTCAAAGAAGTTGTCGAGAATGACAATTTTGTTCCCGAGATAACACCTTATCTTAAAAGGTTTGCAAACATCATGAACGAATTAAGGGAACGGATAGAAATGAAACAAGACAGAAGGAAGATACATTACGACAAAAACAGGAAGCAAGTATTTTATTCTCCAGGTGATAAGGTTTGGGTAACATCACATCCCATTAGTAACAAATTTAAACGTAAAACGTCGAAATTTGCACCACGTCGAAATGGTCCCTACATCATATTAACGCAGCGTTCTCCAACTACCTATGAAATTGCTAGCCCAAGTGATCCATCCACCTCTTTAGAAACATATTATACCTCAGCTCTACGTCCATACAGTCGAAACATGGAATCGGATAGACCACTGCATCCGATTCGCAAAAGAGGCCGACCACCAAAACTTAATTCCCTTTCTTCAGGAACCAATAGACTTCCAGACAATTCAAATTCTGCCTCCTTGCCGGGACGTCGTCGAAGCCAGAGAGTTCCATTATAACTAAATAAACTTGCCTCACTTTCAAAACTAAAGAATTATTGAAATCATTCATTTAATTGGGAAATAATATTTCAGTTGCATCAGCCTTTTTATAAGAATAAAAATAAAATACTATTCAAATTTTTATAAATATTTATTCATTTGATAAAAAGGGAAACAAAACCAAGAATATTCTAGTAGAAAATATAACATAACAAAAAACAATTCAGTATTATTAAGAATTTCAATGAAATTATATATTTCAGTTGATACGTAGGTATAATCAATTTGAATTGTATTCAAGATTTAACATTTAAAAAAATTCATGATGAACGGGAGGTATATATGGTAATAAATCCATCATATCCTTGTATTTTTCAGATTTAATAAATCTCCTTTTTTTCTTACATAAAAGATAATTTTATATTCCTGAAATTACATGGAATTATTTACCTTCCTCGTTGTGTTGACAAATCGATCATTTTAAATTCAAAATCTTGGTCTATCGATGTTTTGTAGAACATTCTGTATGGTGCATCCTTTGTAAATCTGATCCAGCATATAGTTAATCAATTCATGGTTTCTCCATCGGTATTTTACTTTCTTTTTAAAACCGCTTCCAGAGGTTGGGTTGACAATAAATTTCCATGTTTAATTTCATGTACTAAAAATTTATTATTTTTTCGACAATTTTGTATTACTTTACAGTAATCCTGGGGAATGTGCAAGGAACTGGTTTCTGGATTGAATAGTAACTGGATAGTTAGTTCCACTCCAAAATCACGATGGTTCGGTAGAAATGAATGTCCTGACAATAAAAATTTGTGATCAATGATATTTATTTCATTGTCACTGGACTGAATAATAGGTGATGGAAGTAAACATTATTATCGACACACAAAATTAAGATATACTTTTTATTATTTATGAAACATTGTACAACCACCGATTTTCAATATTAAAAATAGATAAATAGAAACCCCCTAGATTTCGGACATGTCAAACGGCCACATTTCCTTCACCATAGAGCAACCGGAGCTACATTTTGCCGTAATACATTTTGTCAAATATAATATAATTTCAATCTAAGATGGACTTGCACCACTTTCAAAATAAACGGCTCATATTACTTACACAAAATAACGAAAACTCAAACAAAAATTACAAATATTATATATAATTTTCACTAATTTTAATTTTTCTTAAGAAAATAGGACTTTAAAAAAGCATAAAATATCCATTGAACAGTAGCTAAGTTTTGTTCTTATTTTGGACATAATATTGCCTAAAATTGAAAATACTCATTCACTAGCTAATGAGCTGGGTTTTATAGTTTTCATGGCATCAAATAACAAAGTTTTTTGTTCTTTTATTCGCTGCCTCAAATAGTAAAAATTCAACTTTCAGTATCTTTTGATTTGTAAGTTTTTCTTCAGGGTCTTCAAGAAACTTATGAATTGATTCTTCAATGGGTTCTTTTAAAAAAGCATTACTTAGATGAGTAGTTTCAATGCAATGTAGTAATGCAACTCAACACGTTGAAAAAATGAGTTTGCTTCCCATTGCATAGAATGAATAGTAAATCAAATAAGTTTAATGTAATAACATGAATTCTTTAAACCGCTTTTCGAATGTGACAAATTTACTTTAAAAACGCGGGTTTGAAAAACCGTCCAACCCTAAACACTATTGAATGAACATAGAATGGGATTTGTTATAGCAAACTTTTATATATTTATAGAAAAGCATATATACATTCTTACAGAAATTATATCTAATGAAGAGGTATTTTCTATAAGATTGTCCAACCTAAGGGTTTCAAACTTAAAATAGTTTAAATTAATCTTTTTTGAAACGGATATAACTTCTTTCCTAAGACAGATGTTTGATGAGCTTTTATAAGGGGCATTTAAGAATATTATATATTTGCTTGGATTAAATAATTAAAACTGAATATCCAAAGAAATATATAAAAGTTTTGACAATTTTTCAATCAAAGAATTTTATATTCACAAGAATAGTAGAACAAGAAAGAGTTTTGCAATTAAAACATTTGTTGGAATTATTTTTACCCTCACCCCCTCCCTCCCTCTTTTTTCCAAAGATAGCATTAGAGAAATCTACACTTAGATAGTAAATAGTAATCGTACACAATTGTCAAATTCTATCACAGCATTTCAGCATCAAATGACAAAATTTAGCAAAACATTAGTTTCAGAAATACAGTTTATGGATATGAAAGAAAACTGTATGCTTCAAGGTAATGGTAGCTTATGTAATGTAGTCGAGGAGGCATAATGAATATCAATTTTTTACTAAACAGGGATGTATATTTGTATGAATTTTTAAATTTATTTTGAAGCATTTGAGAAGTTAATAATCTTATCATATTTTCTTAAACAAATATTTGAATTGAAACTTAAGCACAAAATATTTTAGAAACATTTTTTTCCGAATTCAGTCGTGTGTTTAAAAAGATTCACATAATTGAAACTGAAAAATAAAATTAATGTACATATATATAGGATTAATTAGAATCATTTTCTCACTATTGACAAACTAATGATAACTAAAATAAAAATAATAATAGTGCTGTTTATTTATATTATTAAAAATTACCCAAAAACATAATTCATTCCCCCCCCCCCCGTTTTTAGCAAAATTAATAAATCTTTGTTCAAATAACCAATGAAAAATATTTTATCCACTGAAAGAATTAAGAACTGCATGTAATAAATCCTGAAATGTAGTCCTGAATCATAGTTATCCAAAAAAAAAAAAAAAAACATTTTTCGGGATTTTGAAAAGCAGAATTCAGGCAATGATGCAATCACAGGAATTGCCAATGCGGAACTATATGATTCTGTCACATACACCTTTAGGTGTGTTATGATATTTTTAAATGAGAACAACACAATTATTTAAAAAGAAGTTTGTGGATTTCTTATAACATTCTCAAGGTAAGTAGAGTTAATTTTAATTTAGCCTAATTAAATGAACGACTCGGTTTGAGCTGCACATGGCTACTTAGGATTAAATCTCGTAATTTTGTACTGTTTATCCAGCCGCCGCCAACTAGAATTTCGAAGAATACACCCCATTCTTCAAATTTCTATGACACAACTGTGCGAGATTAATTTATTAAAAACAAAATTAACGTACATCGTATAAAGCACGTTTTAAATGCAATCTGGTCTTAAATTTGAGATCCTCACGTACAGAAGATGAAAACCCTTTAATCGTGAATTCGAATCTGGCATTAGATAAGGTAGAAAACGCGAAATGACCAAGATTTCAACGGGATTAACTGTGTTTCCAAATACAGCAATTAAAATTATTTAATATTTAAAATAAAATAATTCATTTTCAGAGTAATATAAGGCCTTTTTTTTAATTATTCAACCAAATACCATAATTTATGAAAGCTTACGAAAGGTAGTAAATTAAGCTAATCGTAATTTACTCTAAAGGGGCAAAACATTAATAAATCTCAAAGAACTTACATCTTGAAATGTCCACTTTTTGTCTTCATGCATTATGCATGTTTTGTTTGGATGTTTCTTGACTAGATTTTGGAAGATTTCACCGACAGTAGCATTGCGTTTCCTGCACTTGCGAATGAACATTTTCATTTTAGAAAGCCGATATAAGGCCCTGAAATGGAAAACGGAGACATTTATAAGGAGTTCAGTATCTATGATGGAAAAAAAATTAAATTAAACACATAAATTATTCAAATAAAACAAAACTATAATAAAAACAAGATGTGAATCATAAAACTGTAGTTGTTCTGGCTTTTCCCTTAACACTGTTAAGGTCCGGAGGTTAAGAATTTAGAGTTCATGAACTCCGAAACCAACCTCTCAAATCGGCAAATCATAAAATTTTATATGTTAAGCAATTAAAAACAACACATTGAATGACTAATTAAAGGAAATTGCATTTTGATATGCAAAGTTTGCTAAGCGAAACGACCCATTCTAATCTATGGCACAACAGAAAACACAATAATTAAATTCAGAAAAACGCAGAGAAGAATTTTGTCAATAATATTATGAGAAAATTCCGATTTCTCACATTATATGCATTGGCGTTAGTTTCCAACTGCACAACTGCAAAAATTGTCAACTTTTTTTCAAACTGATCACAAATTTAACCAAACATAAATCCTGTGGTATGCATACCCTCCTCCCATCCACAGAGTACATGGAAATGGCAGTGATAAATATATAGGTAGATGTTAGTCATTACATATTTTGGGAATGCAATAAGGATATTTAGAGCAATTTGGAAACAAAACTTTGGTTTTGAAAGTTTAAAAGGAAAAGGCCCCCCAATATTTACAATACTTTAGGACTCTTCGAAAAATGAATTAGGCCCTTATTTCCGAAGCAGAAGAGGATCAGGCAATTAAATATAAGAGAAAGCAATACTGTTAAGGAGTTAAACGGTGACCTCAGCAGTCTGTGAGGAAGTTGTGCGGTTAACCTATGGATGGAAAAACCTATGAGTGGACGTGGATCGTTCATTCAATAAAGGAAAAATAAGTGAATATTTTCCATTATTTGTAAAAATACCGAATCTAAGAACTGTAAAGAATAACTAAGAACTGTATATAGAGAAGGAGAAACATTTTAGAAATAATTTCAGCGATTTCATAATATTCTGATGAAAATAAAATATCAAGTGAAACGAAGCAACAAGTGACATAAGTATTCTATAAATTAAAATACAAAAAGGATGAAAATCCGATTAGAGAATAAACAGTAATTAAAGAATAAACAGTAAAGAAAAAAAATTAACGCTATATTTATGAAAGACGCACATAACCTATGGAGAGAGAATTTCGAGGTTAAGGAGTCCTTGAAAGGCAACCATCTCCGTATTGTAGAAAACTTGTGCATATAATTAAAGCAAAAACGCACAGCGCAATGCATTATCTTTACATAGTTATAAATAACCTTCAAGCATCAACCTTTTGATTCTATACCCGAGTTACAACACTCAAAAAATTGTAATGACGCTTATAGCACCACATAAGCTTCGATTCTTTTAGTTTATAAAATCGTTTGATGCTTTTAAAACAACAGTTTTGGGGAAGATGCGATTTTATAATTTCTATAACACTCATTCTTAGATCCTTATAATTTGATTAGATGCCGAAATCTGTTTTTGGACTTAAGAGATCATAACAATAATGAATATTATTACTAACGATAGATACGGAGTCTAAAAAAAAAGTGGAGAAAGCATTTATTTTCTTAAATAATGTATACTTTCAAGTTATAAAATTGCACTGAATAAGGTAGGGAATCGTACTTTGAATTCTGTAGAGATAAAAAGTTTTTTAATATATATATAACCCGCACCGAGTAAAGATATTAATTACTAAAATGTTTTTATGCATGCACAAACAACATTTCAATTATATCTACACATTTGTAAGGATATTAAAAGGCAAATTTATTGCCTTACACCATTTTTTCGTACTTCTGACTGGTGTTTGAACGAGTCTTTCGTCGTACATTTCAAAGATAATACACATATCATAATATACAGATTATTAAAAGGGAGGGATCGGAAGGTAATAACGCATTGATATTTATTACATTTCAAAAAATGATCAAATAATAAATTAACTTTACAAAACCTGTTCAAAATAAACATTTTCGATGCGCGCGCGCAATCTCTCTCACACACACAAAGTTGCATTCCTCTAATAATACTTGTGTATACGTGCAACTGCGTTATGATTACAAAACGCAGAGCACCAGGAATTAAAAATATTCAGGGATACTGAAATTTTTTTTGTTTGTTTTTTCGAATTATTTGCAAATGGATTAATGCAATGAGGGAATAAATGAAATGGTTTCTAAAAAGTTTTTTTATAAAAAGAAACATATACAGTATTTGAGATATTACGAAAGGGACGACAGTTCACACAAATAATTTGGTACACTCTTAATAATGGTTAAAAAATCCAATGAAAAAAAAATCTTTGTATTAAAACTAACATTTCCACAGTGAAGTATATGTGTTAAAATCTCTAAAGTGGGTAGATAAATTCAAGTCTCTTTTCTTCCTGCATTTATAATTCACTTTACAACTTTATATTTAACGACTTTTATCCATAATGCAAGTTTATGAGTGATGAACAGACTCCACTGATTTGTCAACTAATCGAAAGGACAAAGAACGAAGTGCAGGGACTAGAATGGGGGTTCGTAAATGGGCTCTTAACATCCGAACTACATTCTTGTAGTAAGGAATTACAATTAAGAACTTGGATAGTACCATAATACTTCAATCACTGAATGGGCAGAACTTGAACGATTGATGTCATTATAGCATTGTAAGGGGAGAAAAATGAAAAAGTACAAATGAATTCGAGTCCAATTTTAAATACCGATTCATCATTGTCAGTTTCGGGTTTCTCGCTTGAGTTTGAATCAAACTCTCGGTCGCGGCGGTTGTCAAGCTTTAATAAGGATTTTCCCTATCATACATGATTGATTTGATAAATTGAAACAAACTGATAGTTGAAAAAGGAAGAAATACGAGAAAAATAGCGTAAATACTTGCAAGTATTGTAGCTCAGTCTACTTCTTTATGCCCTTCAGTGAAAACCATGCTAATGCGCTTAGCCTCGACTTCTATCTTATATGTTAATATAAAAGGTAATAAATGTTAATACCATTAAAAAACATCAATATTTATCAGAGGAGGCATTGATTTTTTGAGAAAAAAATACATTGCTGTCACCCATTTAAAAACAAAATTATACAAAACCAATCATAAAAAGTAATTACATTTTTTACTAAAAAGTAATTAGGTATATCAACTTTAAAGAATACGGGAAAATCTTGTTTTAAAATACAATGCATAAAATGTATGAAATAGAGAAATGTTTGTATAAAATTCTTCAACTTCATTGGGTGTATGCAATTTTTAATCTGCGTTTGCATCTCCCTCTCCCAACTTCACCATCACAGCAGCCTAAGCATGCACCAAGACGACACAATAAGATGATGATGAGTCCGCATTACCACGGAAAGGGGGACGCAGTAGCTTCTGATCCCTGCGCGTCCGAGGGCAGAAGTCTGACTATGAGGATGACACTCGCTTGCACACAGGGTCACACACTTCACAGATAGAACACAGGGTCTGAACCGGGACGCCCAGATCATGGGGAAGACGCGCTACCCCTAGACCAGGACGCCGGCTACAAAATAAGACGAATCTTTAAGGGAAATGGGGCCTTGAATTAGCGATTCTTCACCAAAAGACAAAAAGTATTGTCAGTATGATTCCATGTCAATTTTAGAAGGGGGAATAGATAAAAACAACGGGGAATTTCATAGAACGATATCTTTTCCATTAATAAAAAAAATGTCACGCATATATTATATATATATATATATATATATATATATATATATATATATATAGGGTGAAAAAGTCTGAATATTTCATTTTTATAATGCATTACATATTAGAGAAATATTGCAAGATGAAACAAAATAATTTAATTCGTTACTCATTTTAAAACTACAAAAATAAAATTCAAAAGAAGGAAAGAAAAGTAAGGTTAAGGAAAGTAAACTTAAAAAAACTCCTACGCAAATTGAAGTAGTTTTTTCTTCCTTTCTTTTCTTCTGCAGCGTCATTTTCTCAGCATGGCATTCAAGTAAGATCCATTAACCCAACGTGAAAACCCATTTACACAGAAAAATTTGAAGAGAAAGAAAGAAAATATTAATAAAAAATTAGAATGTACAAAATCTGAAAACAATGAATACATGCGAATTCAATCAAATGGCTGACAGGAGGAAAAAGGGATGAGAAAAAAAAAAGCTACCCACCCTTTCCTATCCAATCACCCAAATGAAGGTCTGGGACACAGGGATTTATTTCCACTCACGTGCACCAAGTTTTAATGCTATGTGTTTATTTAATTCTGCAATCCACTATGTAATTTGTAAAAGAAATAAAATTAAAATGAAATCTACGATCACAAATTTCAAGTCATCATGTGAGAACATTATTATTTTTAAGACATTATTTGACTTAATTAATTTAAGTCATTAACCAGTTTAAACCGGTTTGAAGCAATCACGAGACTTCTCTATCGGTCTCTATCTTCTCTCTCTCTCTATATATATATATATGATAATTGTTTTAAACTTTTATTTTCAATTTGTCTAGCTGTCAGACAAAGTTTTGGAGCTAGACCGATCTTGAGATGAAATAACAGCTATGATGTTATAGTTCTACGTCAATCTTAAAAACGTATCTGCTTTCAAAGAAGCATACTTACTAATAAAGCAATACTGGTAAAAGCAGGTAAAAAAATATATGCGATTAAAAGACGATGATGAAAATTGCCATTTCTGCTTTATTCATTGCCTACGCGATTTCGAGCTTCAAAACCCCCTAACCAAAACAACATCTTCTCACATGATAATACAAATTATATTACAATTAAGTGCAAGACAAGCAGTTAAATGGCATGAGTTATGCTTATAATATACCTCTACGACGACAAAAATAATTGATTCCATTGCTACAAATGAGTATTTAAAACATTTTTATCACTGAAATTCAATAAATTCCTTAAGACTACACATATTTCAAACACAGGTACGATCATTTCTATTGCAGGAATATATTACAGAAAAACTTGCTAATCATGGGAGAACTATCGGATTTTTAGAGTTTAACAGTTTTAAGAATAACAAGACATTGTTTGTAGAAGAATCAGACTAGCAATCGATTAAGGAAAATATTAGACCGCTTGAGTCTGCAATGTTCAAAATAGAAGTCATACTACGGTCGTGCTAACAAACACATTCACGGAACAAATAGATATCTTAATCCCACACCTTGTAGCAATTCATTTTCCAACATATAAAACTCATAATCCTAGATCTACTCAGCAGCTCTAAAACAGTGTAAATCTATTATTGTATCTTATTTTCATCGAAAATATCTAGAGAGACTTGTCAAACAACTATGGTTTAAATTCAGATGCCCTAGAAATTTTTCTAAGAATATCTCTGAAAACAGTTGTGGGAGGGACAATTGACCTTTAGTGACATATCGAGAAGGCATTTTGAACTTTCGTATGAAACGGAAATTAGCAAAATCGGCAAATTTAATATTTTATTTAGCGACTGCAATTGCCAAACACGCCAAGACATGCTTTTGAAATTTCACTCGGAAATGGATGGTGAGTGGTTTCATATCATATCAGTGAGATATGATATGAAATCCTTGTGACCGTTGTTAGCATTAATATGAAATAAGACTTGAAATCGGTATAATGTTTGTGGCTGGGCAAAGTAATTCTTTGTCTTGCAGATGGTTTTAAAAATATAAATGGTAGGTGAACAGCTGATGACCAATTTTATTTCTATTTTACTGAAAAACTGATCAGATCTAAAATCACTTTATTTCAGGAAGACTGGGCAAGTGATGCTGAAAATCATTTGCCGGGGACAGCACTGAGATTTCATCATCTAAGTTTTGATATTTTAAGAGAAGTAAAGAAGCAAAAGAATTTTCTAATGAAAGCCTGATCATCCAAATGTTTCAATTCATTTAAAATAAATTTTTGGAACAACAAATGATTGTCTTGGAGGAGTGACAACCTCATCACCCATTCATAAATAATTCTTTAGTTCATAAATATTTTACGCCCGGTCATCTGGAAACTTTGCTCGCTTCCTTTGTTTGAAAGAAAACCCGATTCATATTAAATCTTAAACGCAATTCAAACTGTTTTCAGATATATTTCCATTGTACAATCTACTACATCTACAATAAAAAGAGTAGGTTAGAAAATATATAATACACATTTAATACATTAAGGCACATTGAATAAAATCAATGCCCTTATTCAACATCACATGAGGATCAAATGATGAGTGCCTCATATCACACGAGTTGGTGAAAAAGAGCCATGGCCCATTAGGAATGCACGGGTCCCCATTAGGTATCAAAATCGATAAGCAAGAAAAATTACAATTTAAATATTTTTCATCTAATTTCATAAAACATTCTCAGTCACAGTGAATCACTTAACTTTACCTTCTTATTAATATTGAAAATTTCTTATAAATATTAAAAAAGTAATAAAATAATGAGAAGTTTTCAAATGGAAGTTCTGGGCCATGATTATTTCTAGTAAATATTCATACAAAACGATCGTTTTTTTTTTTATAAATTTATTGAAATAGATCTTTATGCAAAACTTTGAAATAAACTAAAATTTAATGAATATCAATAATGGACTCGTGAGATGAATTGAAAGCTATCCAATTCCCGGCCCCTTTTAATCTATTGTTTCCTCCAATGAGGAAGGACGCTTTCAATGTAGCCAGGGCTCCGCTTATGCAACCCCATTAACCCGAGGAAGTGTGCGTTTACCCAATGAAATCCGACACACTTTCGCTTTGGCAGGTCATCGCCGCAGGGCCCATATCCACTCTCAACTGCAATGAGAAACGAGACTTCACTAAGCGCATGGCCCGCTTTGCACAAAATGAGTCTTTCAACATTCCCAGGTACTCTATTTACGTTTCCTTATTTCCAAATCTTGGCATTTATTCGCTAAGCGGAAGTAGCGATTTTGTTTTTTTAACCATGCGTAACATCCAGGTTGACCAATAAAAAAAATGAGCAGATGTAAAAAACTAATTTCCGATAAACTGAAAGCATTTTTAAAGCCCGTTTTTATGGAGTTAATCTCAGCTCTTTCCATAATTATGCATCTCAAGCGGTGTGGAAAAATAATTCGCAGAGATAATTTTGAATGTTATAATTAAAATAAATATATCGTTCCAATCAACAATGTCAGTTCTGACTTATGAATGGCATACTTAAACGAAATAGATTACCGACAAAATATCGATGAATTCACACTGTCTCCTTTCTTGACAAGAACTTTACTTGAATGAAGTTTATTCAATTATTAGATTTCTAAAAATTTAGTCCGAGACATTCTAGAACCCATGGGCACACTCTAAGAACTGGGATGTAAAGAGTGGGATCATTAGAAAGAGCAGGAAGCGATATATGATCTATACTCATAATAAAGATGAATGTGTGTTGTTACTTCATAAGCCACGCATTTAATTAACCTACAGCTACCAAATTAGGAACATATACATCTTGGTTGGCGAGAATGTCACCTCGGAGCGATATTTTTAAAATTTAATAAGAATTTTAATTAATTAAAAATTAAGCTCAATTTTGGCCTTTTTTCCCGATATTTCCTAAATTATTAATTGCAAAAAAACACACCGTTAAAACAAAAATTGTTTTACTAATGATACCAATTTCATAGACGTGCAAAAAAGTTTTGTTAATTTCAACATTTTTTTTCTTTTGTCTGAATTCCATCAATAATTGCCTGAAATTCAAAACGTTTTCATTGTTTCATCAAATACTTAATAGCGCAATTTTCTTCCAGCGTCGAAAGCTGAGGAAGAAGGATTCTGTTTAATATCCGTTTAGTTTACAAGAGGAATAAAACAATGAAATTACAGTATCGTAAAATTTAGAAGGCAGATGAATTGGACATTTATGTTTTCAATAACGCTATGATGTTACGGCACTGTCTCCATTATAAAAATTCATATACACGATAAACAGAACTTAATTAAGACATTTTAAATAACATCGTTTTAATATCAGACAATTTGGCGGAATTAAGAACACGGAATTATATTTTAAAAAAAAACAATTTATCTGAAATCAAATACAACCAATATTCCTGGTGAACCAGCTGGTCTTCTGGAGCGACTAGTGTAAAATAAATAATGTATTTGGCTGCACTTAAAATTTGGTTTTTCTATCAGGATGGTTCAACCAAAATGGTCACAGAAAGGTAATATATTTATTCTGTGCCTAGAAAAAGTTTGGAAGAACTCTTTAGAGCCCACTTTAAACATAATTACAGTTCATTTTTTTAAACGAACTATCAATTTAAAAATTGAAACTAAAGATATTTGAAACATGGAGACGAAAATCAATTGGAACATTTGTTCACTTTCTTCACATATTTGGGTGATTTTTAATACATAGCACTAAAATATTTCAAATGATATCTAATAAATAGTAGTAATTCACAAAAATTTTCTTTCCAAATAAAGAATTCATTCAAAATATCTTAAAATGCAGAATGAAGGCATACCACTAAAAGGAGTTTATGTTTCTAAATGGTCCTGGCAGAAATATTTCATCAATAAAGAACTACCAGAATTCTCCCCTTCCAAATTGAAATATCCAACCTAAACCCATAATCATCCGCAATAAATTCACTGAAGTTTCCGGTTTTTTGGAAAGGTTATTGGTACCGTTCCATTTCAAATATTTATTTATAATTCTAGCCGAAGAATCGTTTTGTAATACATCCATGACCCAAGCTGTAATTGTAAGGTACCTGAAGAAATAGCTTGGAGTAACTTAAAAAAATTGAAAATATTATTCATGAAAATGTGGATTTGAAAAGTTGAAATGAAGCACATTTCTTATGACAATAATTATAACATAGCATACAATATTATTTCTGAAAACAATTTATCACAAAAGCTTACTATTGCAAGGAAAAGAAGATACCCAACTGGGTCATCAAATCATTTTAACAAGAACAGAAATGAAATAAAAACATCTTGGATAGTGCTATAGGATTTCTTTCACCAATCCATAAGAATGAAAAATTCGAACACGAGATTTTCTGGAAGGCGCTCGATGCTTCCTTAATTGATTGTAACCCGGTCATATCTGCACTATGAACCAAGAAATCTCGATTACTTCACCAACAAACTCGGATAACCCCATTCGCAAAGAGAAAAAAGTGTTGATTTTGTAATCATTTATTTACGCCAAAGGTCAGAGGTTCAAGGGTCGAAAAATGAGATACAATAATCGCTGCTTTTTTCCAAGAAGCATATTCAGCTTTCTAAGAGGTAATTGAACCCTTTTCAAAAAGACAGGATCATAATACGTAACTAATAAAAATAAACCTAATATTTTTATAAAAGAATTCGGTTAACAATTCAATGGCAGACGATCAAAATTAACATTTATTTTCACTACAAATTCTCTCAAACAAATGTTTTAAAGAATATTAATTAATAGTAATAAAGTACATTTCTAATTAGGTAATTAAATTATAATCTCATTATAAACATGATTTTATAATTGGAAAATAATTTGATTTAATATGTTTTAAATAATTCTAAATAACACACAGTATATTAGATTGAAATGAAACTAGATTTTTCAATCATTTAATTAAACTGCACAATCTGTTAATGCAGTCAATTAGTTTTCATAATCAAAATGCTTCGTAATACCACCTGTAAATAATTAAAGAACTTGATTCCATTCTGAATCATATTGGTAAAGACATTCTAGTGGAAGCGGCTAGATATTCTGCGAAAATCGACATAAAAAAATTAACGAGTCTCCACCACTCTCTTGCACAGAGTAGATTTAAACCAGCAGGAATGATTTCCTCAAATCTTTTTTACATACTCTGGTGTTATACCCCCTCCCCCATCCTCCCCCATCCCTCACAAAAAAAATTATGGACCATAGATAAGGCAAAGAATGACTTCCGCGACATTGGCGTACAATAGTTTTGAAATATTAACTTCTGCGTGAATTTAGAACTTTTATTGAATCTATCACGAGATTCTTGACGATTCATCGCCGGCATGTGGTAAAAAGGATCCGAAAGGTCGGATTTGTGTTTTAGGCAAGTTTTTCCCCAATCAAATGAAACCAAAATAGAGCCACCAGAGCTACATTATAATTACAAAATCACATACCATTCATTGACTCTATTTAATTCCTTTCATTTTTGGTTATCGAGTTTGTATGCTTCTAAACGCGCAGACCAACCTACAGTCAATCCCTTGTTGGATATGGCTCAAAATGTGATAGGCGTTTACACTATAGATGGTGTGTGTTGGAATTTTATCCATTTAATTCTCGAGTTGGCTCATGGGTCCCGCTAGCAGTTATCGTGTTAGCTTATATTCGAACAGCAGGGCAGACAGACTTCCTCTGAATGGAATTTAAAAACACTGTACATCAAATTTCACCCGTCTAGCTCAAAGCGTTTCTGAGTTATTTCTGTAGCAAACATAATGCTAAAAATAAGTTTTTCGAACTGAGGAAAGCGTAAATCACGGAGATTCGTCAAAATTCCGAGCTCGAATTTTGTTGACGATTAGGACACTTTTCTATACTTCGTATACAAGAAAAGAAAAAAGGCAGTTTCGGTTTTCCAGCATTACTCGACAGAAGCAGCGCTTAAAAGGGAGCCTCTTGCACGTGTGCGACGGAAAAGCTGAAAAGTAAACGGACAGGTAAAGCTATTAGGAACGGTGACGTTGATTGGTAAATGAGGCAATAGTAAACAAGCAAAACCAATTCCAGAAAATTTTGAAGAGTACAGTGCAAAAAGAAAGAAAAACCACAATCAATGTCGAAATCTGATACTTCTAGGCATTATTTCCCTTTCACGATGAAGCAACAGCACAAAACAGTCCGTTATAAAATTAGACTTTCCTCCAAAAAAGAGATTTCTACAATAAATGCTTTATTTTTTTCACGGATTTTCTTGCCTTGGCTATGAACCAAGGATTTTAATAAAATAACGAAACGGCGATAGTTCCAAACATATCAAATGAAGTGATTAAGAAAAATCAGTTTAGACAGGAAGCTTCCCACTTATTTAAATTCATATTTAAATCAAAAACAGATTTTTTTTTTTTTTTTGGTTTTTTGTTTCCACTAACATTTTCAGACAATGAATATTCTATCTAAGTATCTTTTTTGACATACAATTAGCGTGATCAAGATAAGGAATTATTTATCCAAAACATCTAGAATGGTAGAAACGTAGATATTTCCTCAATGATTAGAAATTGCCAAAACAAGTCTTGAGGAAAATATCAGTAAAGGTTACATATAGCTTGTGGACATTTATCTGATCTCTTCAGGACAGCAACATACAAGACCCATTTTGCAGTGTGCAGTATGTTTGGCACGAATACAATTTTTAAAAAACAAAAATCGTTATTTTGTTGAATATTAAATCAAATTAATACTACATCAACAGAATAGCATATAAAAAGTAGCACAAAATAGAAAATTTAGAATAGCATAGTTATTGATATTATTTAGACCGTCAGAATTAGAAGGGTGATTGATAAAAAAAATTGTTTTGGTCACAAACATAACATTCCACTTTTTTTGATCCCTGGTTAACAAAGGCATCCCCTTTCTTGTTGAAGTGTATGGGGTTATTCATTCATAAAATAGAATCCAAAGCAATTACTTTCATTATTGTATTAACTATTACATCAGAAAAAAAATCAAGTTTCAGTCCATTTTAATGAATGACGAAAAACTGAATGTCATACGATGTCCAGGAATCGGAACCAGCAGAAATGATCCATCAGTCAACTGAAATATCTTTCCAGATTTATATAAACCTTTCAATTAAAGTGAAACTTTTCTTTAAAAAAATGCCCAGATCTTTAAATTTTTTAACCTTTTAAAATAATAATTTTTTACATCAACTTAGACATCTAAATTTTGAGGTTTAAACTCTTATAATTTTAGTCCCATTTAACGCTACAGCATATGATATTTTAAAAAATACACAATATTTATTTACAAACAGTAATAAATTAAAAAGAAATGTGCAATACACATAATTAATGCTGAAAGAAATCTTTTTACATGTAAATTTAATAATAATAGTATCTAAACCAAAGCTAAGGGAAATCTAGAGAAGAAAACGGACTACTTCGGCCCACCCGAGGGCACATAGAAAAATCTGAATGACTAGATGCCAGCATAGGACAGAACAAAAGTTGAGTTCTAAGGTCCATCGCTGGTAGAACACCATCCGCAGAAGGCATATCCCGTCATCGATAGGAATCTGTGTCCACACTATTCCTGCACCCCCAGACCGGCGAGAACCAACCACCATTCCAGAAGTTTCTCAACCTTATGTCTGGCGTGCACCCGCGGGGGATAGAAAACTAAGGTATGCATACAATACGTCAAAAGGCACTCTGTTACAGGAATAATACTATGAATCTTCAAATTTCTGATTTAATCAGCTTCGACGCATAGCAATTTTGGAAATAAAGCGTTCTACGACTGAACCGAAAACTGTCTTTCTGCACATATTTATATCTAAATAATAGTTTAAAAAAATTGCCGGATTGTCATTACAAACAACTGAAATAAAATCTTTCATTTAAAATAATTGTTTAACGTTGAAATTCTATTCCAATTTATTTTTAACATGATAAAATTAAATGAAGACAAGCTGGCATTCCTTCTGAAGGTTGCATGACACAAAAATCGTGCAAAAAGGAAGCAGGGTAGTACATAAAACAATTTTATATAAACAGACCGTTGGACTCGGAGCTGCTAAGAACTTTTCAGAGCTTTGATACATAATTACTTCTAGGGTAACAGATAATAAATCAATTAAAATTTTGAGAATTAAAATTTATAACTTTTTTTCAATTATTTTATAACATTCTACAGTACAAAAATGGTTTTTGCACCTTATTAATATTCCAAAATTTAACTTTTTAGTGATACTTATTTTATGTCCATGTACATTTTCCTTTCATTATAATAAATTTTTGAAAATAAGTTTTTAATTGTAATGAATTTAAAACCAATTTTATTGAATATCTCACTCATCTGCAATTCCAAATGTTCAAAATACAGCATAAAATTACCTATTAGAATCTACCAATAGTATATCGGAGAATTTTTATTTTTGCTTTTATTAACATGACTAGAGGATATGTCTGTTTTCATGGACTGTTATCAATACCTCTAATACGACCGTCACAGATTAACTGACGGAAGTAATATTAAAAAAAATCTCATGCACATTGGTGGAGCACTTAAAAAAAAAAATATATGTATATTGTTTGTTATAGTACACTTTAGAAATAATCGCATAGTAACAATACAAATTTGCTTCCTTACAGAAGGATAATCTCTTTTCATAATTTCAAAAAAGTCAAATCAAAACTAATCAGTAAAAATCGATTCAAATATAAAATAATAAAAATTGCAGGTTTCAGCTCATTAACCTCTGTTACAAAATGGCATAAAAATGTAAATAAAATGTGAAGTTTATGATCTCTAATTTTATTCATTACTAATTTTTTCACGATTATTAATTTTTATTCATGCTTAATTTTATTTGCATATCGATAAATCAATCACGTTAAACATTAAAAACTGTTACACGCTAAAACAGAAATTGAATTTAAAAAAAAAAAAAACTTCGCAGCGTTACAGACGGCAATAATCGATTATATTATATTATATATATATACATACACACTGATGATGCTTAAGCATTCTTTCTATAAACTGCTAAAATGTAAAATTTCTAGACACAGGATACAAGCAAACCAAACGAAGATAAAAAAAAAAAAAAAAAAAAAAAGTGAAAAATAGTCTGAAGTAACATCATGCTGCGATGCTCACTCGAAATTATTCTTGACAGATTTTGAGCTGGATCACGTCAAAAGTGTATTTCCATACGTGTTTACTTTAAAGACAATCACGTAAAACTGTAAGTTTGAAGTGGTATTATAACTCATAACATACGAATTATTGCCAGTAATGAAACAAATCCCATTGACTATTTTGACTTTGTTGATTATTTAATCTCAAGCAAACTGTGCACTTTTTCTGGGCGAGAGGTTCTAAAATTCACCTTTTTCATTTCTAAGACCATGGAGTAATGTAATAGTTCAACGCTTCCCAAATAAAGTACATATTTTTTAAAAAGAAATTTGTTAAAATAATTTTTTTTCCATTGACGCAAAAGGACGTCAATTAATGTAGTTATAAGGATATAAAGACGACTTACCATTATATAGTTCTGATCATCCACAGGAAGACCAGAACTAAATCGTATACAATTTATTGCGATTGTTTTTTTTTATCTTCATCAAAATTGCATAATGAAGGGAAACGCGATTCCGACGATGCATTCAATACCACATTAGGCATAATTTCTTCCAATAACTACTACGGTAATCTGAAATAGAATTTAACACATTTTCCTCATTCAGTTTCTGAAGGCAACTTTCCCCTATAATTTCATTTCATTTATTTCAACATGCAATTTCTTATTAGTCGATATTCCTTATTAGCCACGATTTTTTTTTTATGTTCAAGTTCAACATGCATTAAAAAATACTCTTTATCACATCAGTTTAAATACCAAACATTTGATAGCGAAATTGTAAAACTATATTAAATCAAATAATTTCCTTATTAATACTATACAAAATACAGTTTTTAATTGCAGTTTTATTCTTGTGTTATTATTACAAAAATAATTTTAATATAGATTTAGTACTAAAAACAATGTTTTTCTTTACTTTAAAGATAGTGTTTATTTTATACGTTAAAACTATTAAAAAGAGGGGGGCATAATAAGAGATATATATACATAATATCGTCTGCTCAATATTTGGTTTGATATAGGGAAAAAGTGTTCAATTCTTTTCATATAAAAAAAAATGATTACTGAATATTACTGTAAGAATTTCGGCTTATATTCTATTTCCACGATTCTTCTAACAGATCTTGGAGTAAAAAAATAAAATGATATTTAAATGATCAAATTTTGTCTTTACATAGCTTTTCAATTAACACTTTAAAAAAAGTCACATGAGATCTATTTTGGGAAAGATTTCATGACTTTGAACAGTAATTAGGTAAAGATGAGGAAACTTGAATCGGCATCTACTTTTCCAAGTTCCTATAGCAGACAAGATCATTTGATCCAGGACGGCTTGGGGTCGCGTACAAAGCTGATCCGGAATGCAATCATGCCCTCCATCCTACGGGTCGAAGTCGAAATTTGTTCTAGATCATCGTGACCGTTAAAGTACAATTTTTTCAGCTGCCTAGATGACAACTTTCAGTGTGACTATCCTGAAGATTATTCACACGACAATTTTGAAAAATATAACCTCTAATTCAAAGTAAGAAATCAGAGGTTAAAGAAAGAAATATCTCAGTAAAGACATCACTTTTACAGAGATATCTAACCCATAAAGTTTTCGACTGGATACCAGGTCAGTGAGTTGCAAAAAAAAAAAAACATGGTTGCAAAACAAAATTGCGAAAAGGATGGTTTCCAGCGGAGTTGTAACTTCTCTGTCGGGAACATGTTTTCATTCTCACCCAGCGAGCGTGAAGCGTATCTGATGGATCGACATGACATCAAAGGATTACGTGGAACATACATTGAAAGGTTAAATGTTGTCAAGAAAATCATGCAGTCATTTTTTATGACAAGCATGTTTTTCTCACATTTTCTATCGAAGTCGATGAGTCGTGAAAAATGCGTTGCACAGTAAAATAACTCTGTGTACATTCAACAACTATAGAAGTTGAATTAATCCCTGCAAAATTTCTCAGAAAGGCATGCATGAATTGTAATATTACGATACACTTAAAATTATTTGCAAGTGTTTATAATAAATTGACAAGTCCAAAGAATATCCGTTTTCTTTCTGAAGATAGTCTTCAAAAATCACATTGTATTGAAACCTAATATATTAAAAACGTATAATTTAATATCCATTAGTCTAATGAAACTTGAAGCAGCGCAATAAAGAGTTTCACAAACAGAAAATAAACTGATGAAAAGGTGCCTCCCCCCCCCTTAAGAATTATTTTATACAAATTTCGTAAATGTATAATCTGCAAGTGCTAGTTCAATCACAAATTAGTAATTATTCGGTCTAAATGCTCCAAACCAAAAACATTTGAGTGAATTCTCATTACAATAGAGATTCAAAAAAGTGTAGAAAAAACGAAAAGCTGTCGTGGACTACAAAAAATTCATTCCACAGCACGAATACAAAAAAAATTCGTCGATAATACCCGAGAAAATGGCTCATAAACAAATACTTCTTGTTTGAAAGTTTAAGTGACACGAACGTGCTCACAAGCATACAGCGAAATCTGATTTACCTTTACGCCGTTGTCAAAGAAACGAAGGGAAGTGACATCGAACCTTTACAAAAAAAGCAAATATTCTAATGAATGTTATGGTCACAAGATTCACTTTAAAAATAACTGAAAGAGCAAAACAAAATCGTAACGACAGAGACATCACACGAACCATCAGATTATATATTTAAAATGTAAGATCATGATTTATATTGAAAGTTTCTTTTCGACATTTAAGCCAACTTTTTTCGGGTATTTATTTTTTCTATCCAACATCATTTCAAAAGTTTAACAGAATCTTTTAACATAGAAAAAAGCTGAGAAAATCAGCCCTGAAAAGAATATTAAATATAGTATTTGCAAAATTATAATATTGCGCGATGGAATCACAATTATATAATAATCATATAACAAGACGAAACAGAAGGAACGTGGATGGGCAGTTGAAACCTCCGAATAATAGGGCATTAGAACTCTCTAACCTTGACATTTCTCGTTACGTGCTAAGGTCATGTGAATGTATGCGCAGTAAACCAGAGCAGTCAGGTCGGATCAGTTGTATATAAATTCAGCGACATCCAACTGCACAATCGGCGATATATAGCACAATATTCATTTCTTCAGAAAACGTTGACAGATTAAATGTCTGCCATAGATAAGGTGGATTTCTTTAATAGCGTCAGTTTGCAGATAAATGTCAAACGCAGCAAAATAACCAAGAATTGCAATTTACTTGAAGATAAGCCAGTTTCCACCTAAGCGTTTTTTTTTTTAAACGTATTCAAAGAAATAACAGAAACTCTGCCAATTCTTTCGATTCCTCCTCATTTTAAACACGGTATAATACGATAATCTAAGCAATTATAATAAGGATTTCACTAAATCGTCGTTTAGAATGGAAGAGACGCTACAGTGGGTTCTTTGTCAGTATATTAGTGACAGAAAAGATTATATCAAATTAAATGCACAACACAGATTTAATGGAATAAAAATTTACTAAAACACAGCCCAGTTTCATGATAAACGACACACTGCTTCAAACAGCCAATCCTGCATTTGAGTAGTTGAATTGCGTCTACTTACACTTAAGTAACCGTCGTGCAATGTTGTTATTCATACGAATAAGTAATTATGTGTTGCGAATTTATAATCCATTCGACTATGGTGCACATTTTTTTATATATTGAGTATCCTTTCACTTATCATTGACAAAAAAGTCTTTATTTTGATCTCCAGAAATAATGAGTATGTGTATTGGCATCCCTATAAGGGAAACCGTTTAACTTATAGCAATAAAATTCAGCACAGTTTTACTTTGAATGGTGGAAATGTGCACCACTAAGCGAATTAAGAAAAATTTAATTAGAAAGTTAATAAATTACAAATTAATGGTTGCAAAACAAATTAATTTATTTTAAGCTTTACTTCCGTAACTCTCCAAAATATTATTGAGCAAAACTATCGGAAAAATTTTAGAAATACTTATTATAATACTAATTTAGTTATCGTCCAAATTTTTCTTAGATTCTGAGAATTTTTCAAAATAGTTTTTTGCATATTTTTTTTATAAAAGAGGTTTTATTGCTACAATAGAATTCAAATCGTTTCATCAAATATTTAATGGCACGCTTTTCTTTGTTAAAAGTTAATGAGGAAGGACTTGTGTAAACTACACAGATATTAATAAGTAATAAGAAGGTGAAGGCACCATTAACAAAAGAGCTCGAAAATAAAGGAGATCGAACATTTACGTATTTTAATAGCACTGTGATATCATAGGACTTGACTATTAAAATGAGCCATATACAAAATGAAGAAAACAGGGGTATAACTATCAAAATAACAGGGCTGCAACATCGATAACAATTTTCTTAGGGGAATCCTAAAATTAAGCATAAGAAATTTAATTGAGGGTACATGCAATCACTATTCTCGGCCCACGAATGGGTCACCAAAAGCGGTTAGTAGTTCAATATGAAATGGAAAAATAAGAACAAATGAATGAATGATAAATGTAAAATGAGAGAAATATCTAGCATTATGCTAAATTTGATTCATCTTTTCTTTCAACTTAACTGTATTCTCTCCAGGTATCTAAAAATTGAAATTTACATTTTCTGGTCTGGGTCAACGTTAGTAATGTCTCAGAAATTTTGGACCACTCTGTCCGCGTACTCCCATCAATAACCAGGAACTGAAGCGAATAAGAAACTAAAATTGTGAAAAGAAAAAAAGGCATTTTAAGGCATTAGAAATTGAGGATTCGTAGCAATTATTGCGAATATATATATATACACACACATATATACGTATGACTGAGCTAATAACAAACATTTCTGGAGTAATGCGAATTCAAATAAATTATTTCAATTATTAAGATAACTAGAATTGTAATACAATTTCATGAAAATAATGAGCCACCATTTTTAATTTCAAAAATTAAATAATTTTACTTCTCTACAAGGAAGTGTATATCCATTGTACTGGAGTTACAAGCATACGGTTAAATGCAAAAATAACTTAGTATGTAAATGACACTATTGTTCTTGCACAATCGAATTCTTTAACTCTCGGAGTATAAAAGGTCTGCTTATCGGAGATCAAATTGGATTCATCCAATGCGTACTCTTTTTAACAATACAATACAAGATCATTATTCCAATCCCGAATGCACCGATTCAATTCAAATAGATAAAGAATGCTAAAGGAGAGGAATAAATGAAAGCATATACACAAGCTAATTTAGGAAGAAAAAATAATAATAATAATAATTTCCACAAAAGATATTTTTTCTGTAGTAATTAATAAGATTATTCCTAGCCCTAACAAAAATGAAACAGAAAACAGTATCTAACTAGAAAATTATTGCAAACGAAAGAGATTACATCAAGCTAGAGGTATAAGAATCATGATTTTTATAAAAAGTTCAACAAAACAGAATCAGTTTTGTTCTTTAATATATAAAAACTTACTGAAAATCGGCGTATCTTTTAGGCATCAGATTTCAATATGTCATCGTAAGCTAACTCAAGTGAACATGATGTGTAAAGCAGTACAAGATAATAAGATACAATTAGGTGTATGCAAATAATACAGCTGCGAAACAATTAGAAAATATATATAACACTTTTGTGACTGTACTGCCGCTAACAAATGACATCACGGTTTGAAGCTCAGGTAAGTTCGGTAGATGAGAGAGTAAATCAAATTATATAAGACTTTCCCCATAGCCATCATGTGATATTACAGTGACTAAGATAGTCATTTAAAGTATATATAATTATCGCATCATTTTCCATGCGTTTCTTTATTTATTCGTCAGCACGCTCAGAGAACACTATCAAGAGCAGTAGTGAATAACATTCAATTTTCAAAAGGATGGAAATGTCAAAGCTTTTAAAATTTATTACAGATTAAAGATTCGTTACAGATTCTATCTATTCTATTGTTAGAATAGATTCTATCTATCCATTCTATTTGTTACAGATTCTATCGAGATCTCAACTATGTAAACAGCACAAGTTGTTAAAAATGAACCTAAAGAAATGATTCTTGAAAATTTAACTCTATTAAATAGCAAAATTTTTGTTATTTATTGGAAAAATTGTTACAGCTACTTTTTGGGGATCCATAAGCTATGTGAACGTTAATTTTCTTCATGGGCGATTAACAATTAATGCAACATATAACTGAAAATTTTGGGAGAAGATTAACCCTTATGGAGTTACCTTCGCCTTACCCAAGCATCAATGGTGATTTGAATGACCATTGCTGTGATAGCACAAGGTGGGAAAGTGAAATTGGAGTAGCAGCCAAGTCCCGTCCCTGAAGTGGAAGTAATCTGACCCCACAAAATTATTATACCGAAATGGGAAGAGCCAACTTGTTTATTTCGAATTCGTGATATACCAGCCGGGGGTGGTTTGGGTAAATTTAAGGCAATTTACCAGCTCAAAAGATGTCCCATTGTGGTCCGCAATGTTTTCCTCTTTTACGACAATTCAAGATCACACAACAAAGGTGAAAAATTAAAGAAATTCCACCCGACAATACTTGAAATTCTTCGTATAGAGCTAACTTAATTAAATGCTAATTAACTAATTTGTTTAGACCTCTAAAAGAAGCGTTAAGAGGAGATAGATTTTTCAACGGATAAAGAAGAAATTTTTGCATCTTTTATATTATATACTAGCCGCCTTTGGCGACCAGCCGGTTTGCCAATATTAATGTTCGTTAAAATCTTAATAATTAAATATTTTATGCAATTCCTACTTTAATAGCTTCTTCATCAAAATATTTTTAAACTTCAAATTTTGATAGTCATATAATTCATTTATAATATTATAAACGCCTTCAGTCATAACGTAATATGTATCTCTCTAATTTTCTGTTAGCTCCCGTAGAATTTATACTTTAAATTAAAGTGGAAAGGATTAATCTGCAATTAATATAATAATATTTTTTACTAAAACAAAGTTTTTTTTTTTTTTTTGTAATATGATTACTGAAAACAGTCACTGAGCGTTTAAACTTTATGGGCACTAAAGAATATCTTTCTTAATTTATAAAATATTTCAAGAATTTGTCAACAAAATTTTCTCAGATCCATCATCACCAGATCGATTAATTAACAATGTTTAATTTTGAATGCATCATACACTAAGAAAATAGAACGAATCGTTTAAAATAAGCGGTTGAAAACAGGTTTAAAAAAAATTAAAAAAACGATGTACTTAAAACTATACAAAATATACAAAAAATATATAACTAACATAAATACAATTTACTTACAAAAGCATGCAACTAACCTAAAAATAAATTAAATTATCCGTTGATAATGGTTGTCATGTCAACAATCAGAACACAATGCCCATGTGTGAATTTTCAACGAAAGTTACGGTAACGCAAATGCGTGAGTCTTTCTACGCCAGTTGGGGTAACGCTATGCAGATTAGAAGTTTTTAATTTCCTTTATTCTGCGTTATTTTAATTCAAAAGTAGTTCAGAATGAATCTGAAATATCGATTCATTAAAAATATTTAATTTCAAATGCATCAAACATTAAGAAAATAAACAGAATCGTTTGAAATAATCAGATGAAAAATCTTAAGCCTAGCCTCATTACTGTTGGAAAAAAAAAAAAAAAAACTGGAGCCTTACTCACTTGTCGGTGGGGAAAATGAAAAGACTTTTTTGGCGAGAAAGTTAGTGTTTAATTAAATAATTTAAATTCTAATTAAAAATTTTAAAAAAAGGGACCCCAGGTGCACATTCCCGACCTCCAAGGTAGTATACATGTACCAAATTTGGTAACCGTAGGTCCTGTAGAGCGCCAACACACACAATGAGCTTTATATATATATATATATATATATATATATATATATATATATACATACAGTGGTGGCCAAAAGTGTGGACATTTTTTTAAAGTTTCATGTTTTTCAACTTTGCGTGCTTGTAGAATTGCGTGCTTTCTTGCGTGCTTTCGCTTAAATACAAATGTTTATATATCAACATAAAGGTAATTTAATGCAGAATTTAATAACAAAAACAGTATTACAATATCTGTATTACAAAAAAAGTTACGCTCATTTTAGTAAGATCTATCTTAGATTTGCATTTTTTTAAAGTGATACTTACACAATCAATACTTAGCAGCATAACCCTTATTTTTTAAGACAGCTTCACAGCGTCTTTCCATCGAGTGAACTAGTGTTTGGAGTTCAACTTTCGTAACCACATGATGCCAAAAATCAATTATAGATTCAATAAGCTGTCTTTTATTGGATGGACGTTTTTTTCGCACAAGAATTTTCAAACGTCGCCATAAATTTTGAATTGGATTGAGATCAGGGCTGTTTCCTGGTCATGGTATACATCTATGCCTTTATTTTGAAATCATGCTTTGCATACTTTTGCTGTGTGGCATGGAGCTGAATCCTGCTGAAAAATAAATGGTGCTTTGTTGGGGAAGAAATCCCTGATGGAAGGTATCAATTTTGGTTCCAGGACAATTTCGATGTATTTTTTGCTATTCAGGATGCCATCAATCACTTGAATTCGGCCCACACCATCTGCAGACATACATGTCCAAATCATGGTATTTGTTGTTGTTTTTATAGTTGCTTCAATGCAATCAGGATGAAGCGCTTCACCTACTCTACATCTCACGTATTTTCTACCATCACTACTAGATATTTTAGTCTCATCGCTCCAGATTACTTGCTTCCATTGATTTTCTGACCATTTAATGTGTTCTTTTGCCCACAACTCGTTTTTCGAGTTGCTTTTGATTTAAATATGGTTTTTTCCTTGGAATTCTAGCTTGTAGTCCAAATCCTGATAACCTTCTTCTTTTTGTTCTTGAACTTACTGCAATACCCGCTGTATTCATTTCACATCTAATGGCATCTGATGAAATGTTTCTATCTTGAAGGCATAGCCGTTTAATTTTTCTATCGGCAGTAGCAGTTGTGCATTTTTTTCTGCCTGATTTGGCCTTATTTTCCACTGATTTCGTTTTTTCATAACGTAAACAGAACTTTCGTACACCAGAACAAGTCACTGAACCACCAACGTCTTGAAATTTCAGAATAAGAGAGGCCATTTTCTCTCAATATGACAATTCGGCTTCTTTTTGTAGATGTCCAATCAGTTCTTCTTGTTGGTGTTGTTTGTTTAAAATTAGTTTAATTAAAAAAAAAGGACTTAAAATATTGAAAAACAGCAATACTCTATTTAATTGTACTAGTATGCATCATTCCGCAAAATATTTTCACAACAATAACTCTTTTATCATCCAAATAACCTAAATTATAGTTACAGACATTTGATGGGTCCTCAGAACAGTGTTTGTGATTGGCTAGTACGCTTTTATTACAAAACACGTCATTATTCAAAACGATTTGTGTTTTGATTCATGTTTTTTGTTCTACTAAAATGAGCGTAACTTTTTTTGTAATATAGAAATTGTAATACTGTTTTTTATTATTAAATTTTACATTGAATTACCTTCAATTTGATATCTAAACATTTGTATTTAAGTGAAAATTAATATATTCTACAAGCACGCAAAGTAGAAAAACATGAAACTTTCAAAAAATATCCACACTTTTGGCCACCACTGTATATTAGATTCGTTTCTATCAAGCAGAAATTTAAAACTCTTAATATTTGAAAGAAGAAAAAAAAAGCAGGAAATATAGAGATGTCATTTTGAAAATGATGTTTAAAGAAAGATGTTTTAAAAAAGCCTCGTTAACATTTGATCCATCTTCGTATATTTCTCTATGTCTCACGTCAAGTCATTTCAATGTCAATGTTATCTACAATAATTCAGCTAGCCCTGTCACATCATACGCAAAAGTAGAGGGAGAAAACTTGCATTGTCCAGGATAATCTGAATATCAAAGTTGAAGATATATTTTCTACATCTTTGAATGAGGAAATGTTTTAATGGCTTTCAAAATATATGACTTCAACGTTATGCAGTTATGTAATCGGAAAACAAATCCAAAATACACATTTGGAGATATGCCGGGTTTCTAAAATATTACTACATTTTCCCCATGCAAACCTGTTAGTGTTTATTTCATTTAGTGTAGCTTCTTACTAACACGCATGTACTGTTACCGTTTTGACAAAAATCCCAAAACTGCATCCACAGCACTGTTTTAATATGTTTTAGGGACACAAGGTAAAAGGCAAGATGCCCATTCTATTTATTTACAATTCTTCAAAATAAATGGTCATATATTCCGAAGATTTTTTTAAAGAATTTGAGCTTGTTAAACCAATTTTTTTTTTTTTTTTTACACTAGGTTATTTGAAAAATTACTTTTAAGAATTTGAATAATTGGATTTCTTAATTTTTCTATTATCTGAAATTTAAAAATTTCTTTTTAAACGTGACAAACGAAATATAACTTCAAAACTACTCAAACAACACTGTCTTTTCCGTCCCAGATTACTTTCTCTAACAAATCCTCATTTCATTTCAAATTCATCAGAGAAAACATTAAGAATTCGCTTTAAATACTCAAAATAATCATAATTCGCTTTGACAGCAAATAAAACAACAAGAGGGAGCCAATGAGCACATTTCCCAGCGGATTTTCCATCGACGCCATGCCGAAAAATTTTACCACCGCCAAACGCGTTCAACTTTTACCAAAATAGACCTGAACATAAGCGGCGCAAATGAGTTATTTCTCTAGGGCCCTGCATCATTTCCTGCTTGCAGTATTCAATGATTGCTTCCGAGTATAACGTATACTTATTATTTTAACACTATCAAATATTTGGGCGGTAACTCAGAGCAAATCGGGGCAATCCATACATTCCAAATCCTCCTGGATATTAACAAAAGATGGATTAGCTCTGAAATGAAAATTTCGGTCAAAGAGATCGATATGAAATGAGAGTGATGAAACTTAGTTATGACTACTTCTGATATTTTGATAAAAACACCCTCAAATACATATTTCCTTTCATCTTAAGCTAAATTCCTTTTCAATAAGAAACGAGAAAAACGCGGGCTACTTCAGATAGGTCTTCTACTTTTAAAAGTTGGTCTAGTGAATTTAAAGAAATTATTTATAAAATGAAAAAATCAATCGTCTTTCTTTTATTTTTTAATTTATTATGTAATTAGGAAAGCTAATTGAATTTTGTAATATTTTTTTTTCGTCCGTAATGTGTCTAATGAACAGTAAAATTATCAAATGAGTCTCTAACTCTGAAAACTTTGACATCTTTTTCATAACTTTACAGTAAAAACTCAGTTAAAATAATCACTATTAATCACCAAATATTACGAATACTTTTTTAATAATGCATTAAAATTAAAACCGTGGAATAGCAACAAAGCAATAACATTCTTGCACTGCATCAATAAAAAAAATTCTAGCAGTATTAAAATCAAAAGCAATATATAATAGTAAAATATATATATAAAATATCCATTAACGTGCAGAGTCTAACAAAAAAAATTAAGGTATCGTAAACAATAATATGACTTAAATTATTGAAATACCCAAAAAAACGTACTTATATTAAATCTAATAATATTATCTCAAAGTTTTAATCAATGCAAACACAACCAAATGAATACAACTTTTTGAAACCAACACAGCCAAAGATAACGGCAGAATAGAAAAATTTTTAGTTAATGGAAAGAAAACTCATATCATAAGAAATGAGTGAATCAATAAAATCAACAGCCTTATTCTTTTTGGTACAATAAAAACTACTCACAAGAACTACGTTAGATCCTGTGTTACAATCCTCTGGCTAGATTTGATTCGTTATATTAACATCATTCTTTGAAGATATAAGGAATATTTCCGAATGAACTGAGAATTTTCCAACTCTCACAAAAGTCAAAGGATATTTCAGCATCACGCCAGATTTAATATTGCTAAACCTATACTAATAGTACATCTTTGGTAGAATAAAATTTCAAATCTGAAATCTTACGGTTCCAAATCCGGAAACATTACCAACAGATCTACGTAATCAAATGCTTTGATAGCAGATTTGTGAGCTTTTCATTGGAAAACATATTTGAAATAATAAATGGGTGAATTCATGATCATGTATTTCTCATCAAAGTACCTCACTAATTAAATTTTAAATCTCCTGTCTCTAAAAATGTAGAATGGAAAAGTATTATTTATAAACATCCATCTTAGGGAGATGCGTCGGTGGAAAATTGCCGCCAAAAAATTTAAGTTCTTTCGGATGCAACAGTTTGGATTCATTAGAAATTTCAAAATACGAATGTTTTAAATTAAAGTTAAATGCGCAAATGTTTTTCAAAAGAAAGAAGAAAAATCCGAATTCCATTTTCAGAATTTTTAAATAAATAAGCAGAGTGTAAAACATCACAGCAGAGTAAAATTAATTATGTTTACGCAATTACATTTCTCACGTTCTCGTGAACTGACTCAGGAGAACTCACCAGCAGTAAAACAATGTAATAAATAGGCATACGGATTTCGATTAAACAATTATCAACTTGCTAAATATTCTCGCAACATTTTTGAGAATAAAAAACGCATATAAACTCCTTTTGATGGTATATTCTCACTATCCCTGTGTATAAATTAAAACCCATCTCACAATAAATATAATAAAACAATTTAACACTATAAATTTAAAAAACGATGCAATAATTTAAATATACATCCGATTCGATTTAAGAAGTTGTTGCATAATAGCTCTAATTAAAAATACCTTAGATGCAATTACTACATTATGATTCAGCTGCATAACCTTAAAAAAATTATCCAAGACTTCATTACGTCTGAAAAAATTCTTATTAATACAGTTGATGAAAGCTTGAGCATTTAAATTCCTAAATTTATTCTCTTATCAAAGGCTACGATAAGTAACACACTTACTTTATTATTTGTTAAAATTGAAATTTTAGTATCCATACTGCTACATCAAATCCAATAAATAGTACATTATTCGGAAAAAATAATTATCCAAAAATCTGAAATTTTTGAAAGCAACTATCCTTAGACCTAGCTTTTTAAATACATTTAAATAGTAAATCTTAATTACAAGCGAAAATTGCGCTTTCTCCAGATTTCAACCTGTCGCATTAACTCCAATTTGAGGGGGGGAGGGAGAAAAACTAAATAGACTATTGGAATTTAGATGTGGGTCCTTTATCGTAACAAGCTCGAATTCATTTACTGTACCCAATACACACCAACACAAATTAATAAAAATCATCATTTTCATTTCATTTGTATATCAATCATTTCATCAGTCATTAATATTTTAATTTATTGAAAGTTGGATTATTTGAATTATTACATTATAAGACAAAATCTCTTTCGAAGATATGCAGCCATTTTGATTAGTTCAGCTGAAACTCCATATGGTATTTGAGATGTAAAAACACGTCATGAAATATTTATTTCATATATATTTATTTACCCATGAATGGAATACTCATTTTAGTTTACAAGTGGCGAGTCCAAATCCATCATACATTGTCTACATAATTTGGTACCGTTCAAGAGAAATATAGTTTTTCTTTCAGACACACATTTGTTATCACTTGAAATTCCATTTCCCTTCCTTTATTCTCAATAAAACCTTACAAAAAAGAAATGCATACATAAAAACACAAAAATAAATCGAGATATTTTATGACATTCTCTTTGGTATTTAAGACTATCCTTTCGTTTCCAGCACATAAACAAAGATAAGATACCAGATAAAATTCCAATTCTGTTTGTCTTTTGTGTCGTTTCACCACCCCCAACCCCTGCTTCTCTTATTCTTCAGAATGTTTTGCTTATTCGCTTTTACAATGCCGAAATTCTCGTAAAATTCTGCAGAGTTTCATTGCTGCTTCTATTTATTTGTTATATTTGCACTGATTATACTTCTGTATATTTCAAATTTCATCGTACTCTGTTCAGTTTTAAGAATCTCAAAATGTATTAGAGCTTTATTTATTATTTACTTCATATTATATATATTTGCAAATTTATAATGATCTAACTTCCAACTTGCTGGAATACTCCCCTTCCAGTAATTAATGCTCTAGAACCAAAGGGTCGTTTAGGCTCTTCAGGGTATTTTAAATGAATGTATGAAGCATTTACATTTAGGTTGAGGAACTGTATTTAGGGCATTCGAAACAAGAATCAATAAACTGAGTATATAAGAGAATAATAATAGTGAAATGGAACAATGTCTTGCTATTAGACTGATGCTTTATTTCCAAAAGTTAAGTATTGGCGACAGGCATTACAAGTTAAACCTCCCGGTTAAAATAAAAAAATTAAATTGTTTTTGGTCGCATAAGTTGTTTTCACAATAGAAAGGTCCTCAACAAATAAATCTGAAATCCGGACTCACTCACCTCAGATCTCTCGGGATAGTCCTCTTGTAGACCTGTAACATGTTCCACCCCCGCCTCAGCTTCATGGCCAGCGCTGTGAGGGACTGAGCTGCCACTGAAGGTTCGCTTCCTCCCACGGGCCGCATCTCCTGCCGGAAAAACTTTCTCCCCCAATCAGAGGCCGCGGATCGCTACTGCTGCCTTATCGCTGGTCCGATCGACCCAAGTCCGATTACTTCTAATCAACCGCGCACATTCGGCTCATCCTTATTATTGATATCCGCATCGAATGAACGAACGCGAGAGGAAACAATGCACACACAACTCCGCATGGGCGAAGACACACATCGGGGCCGGTTTCATACAGACAGAAAAAACATTGGAGAGCGGGCACACCACTAAACGGCAGATTGCGCAAGATGAAGCAGATTTCAATTCTCGTTTCGTAAATGCGACTTCCTGCTCATACTTTCGAATTTCTGCAGAAAAAAAAGGACCATGTCCTTCAGTGAATTAAGTGTATGTCGGAGGGTTCGTTTATATATTGCGAAAAGGGAAGGAATCGATCATTAGGGACTTGTTGGAATGTGCATGCACAGAAGACTTCGGGTTAAGCGATGCCATTCATGGTCAATCAAATTTAGTGCAAAAACGTTTAGAAAAAACAAAAATTAATCAACAGATTCAGTGTTTTTTTCTTCTAATTATTGATTTACTATAGTAACAAAAGAATTATTTCAAAACCTCTACACATTTTAGAAAACACTCTTAAAATTTAGTATTTTTCAACCTAAAATCTTGAACACAGCTAACCATATGGAATGATTAATAAAATTTCTGAAGCTCTCCGGTATCTGTCTCTTTATACAAAATTAATTTTAAAGTAAAAGGAATCTCGGCCACAGCAAATGAAAGTGTTTACATTAACAACATTAAACACGAGAGAAACGATATTAAAATCATATAGATTCATTTTTATATTATTATTCCCGTAGAAATCAAGATAAAGAGAAAATAGAGCGATTCGAAGTTTAAAATCAAACAACTCTAGGATGAAAAATCCAAAAAAATTTTTTAAAAGAAACAGAGTATGTATCACTATGTTAAACTTCGTCATCTGTCATCATGAAAATAGAGGAAAATATGTGCACAAGCATTAAATTCAAAGCTATAATTATGGAGAAAATGATTCTTTAAGTACACGATTTAAAGGACTACAAATTCTCTTTAAACGATTGCACGTAATAAAATTACTTTACTGCGCTTCGTGAAGTTTAGACAAAGGACAGTTTCAGTTTCCTTCCTTTTATTTACTTCGTCATTTATTACCACTGAGGATCGCGTGTTTTGCAGCTATCACTCAGAACTAATCTGTTACTTGACAGCCTTCACAAATGTATTTATTTATACGAAAGTCTAAGAATATTAAATATACAGAAAAGAAAGTAATTCTACTGCCAAAAAACATTAATTTTAATCAGACTTTTATAAAAGCAAATAAGCCTGTAATCGGTGTTTTTCAGAGCTACAAAATGTAAGCATCCCTTGACATTACTGACAATGAGACAAAATTACTCTTACCGCAATTCATGATTCAAAAATCTTATGTAAGATGCAATAAATAAATAAATAAAACACAACTTGCATAACCTAAGTAAACCTTGGCTGGATCGTCCGAACACATTTAAGCCTTAAAACCATATGCGAGATTCATCAAATTAAATAGAATAGTATCCATTCAAAACATTGCACGATTTTCATATACAGGATATCATTTATAAACTTAAAGTCATATAGACAATTCATTTTTTATAACATAGCATGAGAGCGCAAATACAATATGCACCCGCAAATTAAAGCCTTTTGCGAGAGAATTAAAGTAAAAACAAAGGATACACCAGATATGACATACAACACTGGATTGTTGAAATACACCTTTTTGAATTAGTTTAGTTATATTAACGTCCCATTTTAAAGCAACACTAGGGCTGTTTCAAGGACGTGCCACGGAGTTAGCACCCTCTCTCCAAACTTCCACACCACAGCAGAGGGAGAACTTAGTCCCGACGGATTTAGCGTGCATCTAACTCGCTTACACGATGGTTCTTCGGTGAAATCGGGTCACGAACCTGAAACCCTCCTGTTCCGAAGCCGAGACCTTATGTCACCGCGGCCCTCTAGCAGTGTTTGAAAAAGGTTTCGAAAGCAGCAGCATTTTGATTTCTTTATTTATTCTTGAAATTTAACTTCAGTTTTTTAGATTTAGTTTCCTAAATTTTACCTAACAAAACAGTTCTTAAAGCTACCAAAAAAGAACTAAGAACTCTGACGTGCCAGAGAGAAAATATTTCTCGAAATTTTGCTATTCTTAAAGATTCACATTTGTGACAAATCCATCCAAAGTAATCGAAATTTTCCAGTAAATGAAAATTCAAGATAATCTGTCAAGATACACAAATGTCCTTACCTATTTTTTTCAGTCGATATTTTGGGGTCAATCTGTTCATTTGGATGATGAAATGGATAAGAAACTATCCAAACTTCTGTTGTAATCTTCAAAAATATTTTACTTGGTTATACATAAATTCCACAGTATTGAAGCCCTCCGGTTAACGATTCTTCATCAGCAAAGTGAAGAGACAGCTCTCGGGGTTTTTTTTACCCCTTGGAGGGGGGGGGGATGACTTCTCATGGGCCATTAATTTCCGAAAATATTGCTCATTCTCTTATTTCCTTAAACTACCGTCAAAGATACAGAGAAAAGATATTACAAATAAATATTTAAAATGCAATAAAAAAAAGAAGAAAAGAATAGAGAAAAGGATGTCTCTGCCGATAAAAATTTTCAAGATAAAAAAAATGACAATATTTATATTAAAGGTGTGTTTGTTTAAATTTTTAAAATATAATTATGAAATAAATAAAATTGCAAGTTCTCTGAAATTTCAATTTACAGTTTAAATTAACTAAAGAAAAAAATATAAACTATCTTTTTAATTATTGAAAATAAATGCCACGTAGAGAAGCAGCAGTTGAAGAAAGAATATAAAATAAAATAAAATGATTTTTGTCACTAAAAAATATGTAGGAAATTGATGAAGCATAGGATATCAGCCGATCTTCACTATAAGATATCATTTAATTTTCAATTGTATCGATTCTGACAACTGCTTTCTTCAATGAAATTTCCTCCTGATTCAAATGGAGAATGAAATGACCTCAAGAAGGCACTCGAATCATAAAATTACGGAAAGAGCATAAAAAAAATGATACAAACTGATTCGACGACAGATATTTTTAAAAATATTTCCTTTAATGTAATCTGATTCGAAAGGAGAATGAAATAATTTTAAGTGACTACTCTTATCATAATGAGTGAAAATACACTAAAATTATTTAAATTATAAAGATGGAAAGGGGAAAACATCGATGCAAAATTATCAAATTACAATCAAAAATTTTCTTGAAACTTAGACATTTTAAATAACTGAAATCTGATAAATTCAATTACAAAAATAATAATATTAAATTCATAATAATAACGCAATAAAAAATAATGACAATAAATTCATGCCGATATTAATGTAGCGAATAAATAATAAGTTCATTAAAAATTTGTCACAATGAGATAAGTGAACTGCGTATGTTTTAAAAATGCTAGCTACGTTCGGCAACAATTCATTTTCACCATTCATATATCTAAAATATTTGCTAATACAAAGGAACTAACACTCCAGCAACAACCACTATATCGATTTCGACACTTTTAATTTCATGCGAAAATTCGTGGCCCTTAGATATGTCCTCTAGAGTTGTCTACACTTTCCGTCTCCATTTTCAAGAGAAATTGCAAAATGAAAAATAGTGAGCCCCCATCCTCTACAACTTGCGAATTTTCATCACCCTTTTGTAAGCATAGTTAATCAATCGGAAAGCTCTATTATTATTACGCAACCATATTCACCAAAGTAGTACGACATGCTTTTATAACATTATTAATTTTGTCGTTGAAGGCATATTAATAATAATATTTTAGCAATGACAATCAACCTTAATGAATTACATTTCATCACAAGACAAGATAGTTATTTTAAATTATATTTGTACAATAATGATAAAGCATTCTACAATTCAAAGGGGCGAAATGAATTGGTTATGAAAATTGGAGAAATGTGTCTATTTGTTGAGATTGAGAGTTCTGTCAAAGTTTTATTTTGCACTCTCTCTTGAAATCAAGAGGCCATAAGCATTCATATAAAACAAAAATGCAAGAAATTGATTTAATGGTCATAGCTGTGGAATTCTGTCGAGGTTTTTCCGCACAGAGCATGTACAAAAATGCAGAGTTTTTGAAACCTCTATCGAGAATGGAGAATCGAAGTGATCAGGCGACAATTGTGGAGGCTATGAGCAATCAAAAATTGGCAAAACCGAAGCTTTGGATTGTGTGTTTTAAAATATAAATATAAAATGAAAGTAATCTTTCTAATATATAAAACTATTAAAAAAGAGCGAAACTTTTGCAAATCCAACTTTTCCTTCTTCACCCAGGCTATAAATAATATATTTTAGCGAAATAAGGAAATGCTGACAACAGAAATAATGCATTGCGATTTATATATAATCTATTAATAATAACATTTATGCGTTTATAAAAATAATCAACATACCATTTTATTTAATAAACGTAGGGGGCATATCGGCAGGAAATCAGAACTCTAAATGAATCCTGTCATTCCAATAGTTACATCTTAATGCATGTTAATTTGAAGTCTATAAAATATTGGAGTTATAAGGTGTCATTATACTTTCGTTATTTCAAAACTTTTCTCGATCTAGCATTTTACGGCATGGCCCTAGACAAACAGAATAAAAATGACTGAAATGCCCAGATACTTGTGAGTGAGAAATATTCATCATGGAATAAATAGAGTGCATGTAAAGAAAATTAATCGCAATCATTTTATTTTAAAATCTGGTCTAAATGAGTGAAAGTATGAGATTTGTCAGCTCTCATTCTTCCACGATCTTCTACTACATCATTTGACTCAGTTCATGTTTGTAGCAATGGAATCTTGGAATCAACCTTTTACCTACTACCTGATGTTTTGAAAAAAGATTGTTTTCTACTAGTGGCAAAATATTATTTTAATATTTTCGGAACTTTATCATTAGTCAATCGATTCATTTAAATAAATTTTGATACCACATGGAATGAATCTGAAGGGGGAGGGGGATGATGTCAAGAATCCAATATATATAAATAGCAACTTTAAAAATAAAAGGTTGAATATAATAAAAAAGCTTATACTTATTTATAAAACTGTATTTTTTAAAAAAACTCGTATTAAATTTATTTTTGGGCTACTATTTTGCTTCAATTATTTGACATGTTGCATAATATTTATACTACTCTTGCTATACTTACTCTGTGCACAGAACATTTACTTTTAAGACCAAAATGTCCTTCACTTTAAAGAATTAAAAAATAAATATTTCCCAAGAATTATTAGCAACAATTAATATTTTTTCTTGCGATTTATGACATCTTTATAAATAATTATTACCGGTTTCAAACGGTATTCCGAAGTTCATAAAGTTACATGGTAAAAATTACTACAGAAAAAGAATTGAAGTGAAATATAAGTGAACAACTTAGCGTTTGAATGGCCTGGAGCATCACATTTCCCTTGTCCTATATCATTTATTTACTAGACAATCGCACTTTTTATCATCGAATTCATACAATTATACAATTTTAGATGGAGGTAATGGGCATGAAAAACAAGGTCACAGAAGAAAACATATCTTAAAACAAAGACCAAGGAAGGGAAATAAAGACGACAGCTAGGGGACTAGAACATTTGGGAGACAAAAATCCGGAAAAACCACATTTCTGCCCAATTTGGGCCCCACTCGAAAGAGACGAAACTTTGATATCAGACTAGAAGTATGGTTCAGTTTTGACAAATTAAAAAATGCGAGGACAACCGTATGCCGGGATGATTTTCTATCTGTGACAAAATAACTGAAGAATTCTTTAAGCTAAATGGTCTTTACGTCAAATATATAGATTTTCATAAAATTTTGTGCAAAATCCATTCAGGGGAAGTCTGTGTATTCGGTTGTTCGAATATAACTTCGATAATATAATTAATGTATAAGTTATTAGTTTTGTTAGTTCGAACATAACCAATTAATATAACTAACACGAATATAGTGTTCCGTACCCGTTCCATTTTGAACGAAATCCAACAACGGGTCACGCGTCTGTTGGTCTGTATATTCAGAAGCATGCAAACGCGATAACTTAAATTTATGAAATTTGGTATGTGATTTTGTGCCTCCAATTGTAGTTCTAGGACTTAAATCGATTGGAGGAAAATATGTCTAAAATATAACTTCTTTTTTAATAGAGTGCATGGGAAAACTTTTTGCGAGACCACTTTTGCCGATTATTTTTGTGTATGTTATTTTCACAATAATGTAGGAATTATAAGCCGATTTAATAGAAACCTTGACATTGTTTGGTAGAAATCAGAAAAATTAAACCGAGATCTGAGGATGGCAATGATTTTTTTTATAGTATATAATTTGGATTGAAAATGTCAGCTGTTACAATAGCTTTTATCTTTCCTCGCATGCTCAGTATATCGACCAATGTCCACATTAACTTTACACCTCATGCACCCCATTGGGAGTGCACGTACCACAAGTTAAGGAAAGCTGACTTAAAACAAACGAACCTTAACCATGAAAAAATAAAAAATGCTTAAATATTTTTAGCAATGCTAATATGATTTGATAACGTGCGCTTTCATTACTTTTTGTAAGATTACTTTAAGATAAAAAATGCTTTATTGCCAAAGAATTGCAAAAGTTATTCAAACAGAGGAAGCATACTGGATATCAGCAAATTTAAATCTTTGCACTTCCTAATGAAATCAATATCAACAAACGCCAATCTTCGACGAGACAAATAATTAGTGAACACGTCATCATCGGAACAGAAGTCGTCGATTTCAAGTTCAGTTTCTTCATTCGTCAAAATAAGAAAGAAAGATTTCAAAAGAAGTGCGATAAAATTAAACCAACATGAAAAGCACTTTCAGACACTGCTATCATTTGAAGAAAATAACAGAATCATTTTCAAGAAAAAATCAGCTAAGTAATGTACTGTCAACTTCTTTGACGACAGAGAAAAGGAAATCCCAAACATTTTACCACAAATAATTTTAATTTCCAAGAAAGTTCGAAGCTATTAACAGCGAGATTTCTATAAAGGTAAAGCGTCAAAAGATGTAGACGGGTGATATTTACACGGGCAAAAGAAAAAAAAAAAACGTAAGCATTTCAATGAAGCATGGCAATGCTGAAAGACAGAATTCAAAAGATAGGCAACAAGGAAAAATCTCTGAATAGCTTTCTCGAAGATTTCATTGACGTTGGTTGAAGCTAAACAAACAATTTCCACTTTTTCTCTTCCCTAAGTAAAAAAAAAAAAAATTTCTTGGGGCAACTAGTAGAAACCTCAACAAATTTGTGGTTACAGAGTAAAGATAAGTAGCCTTGACACGGCCGCATTCAAGGTTCGAAGGACTCTTTCCCTTCCCCCGCCCCGCCCCACCTTCCTCGAATTGGAGAGCACTATAAAAAATACCATGGTTATAAACTGGGGGCGAAACTTCTTCGACACCTATATTTTTGAATTTCATTAGTAAAATCACGATATCCAATTTTAACAAAATAATAAAAACTTTTTTCGATTTGAATGGATAAATAAGAACACACAAAAATAAAGTTGTCGTGGGGGGGGGCCTCAAAATTCAACTCTTGATTTTTAATTAAAATTCTTTTTAAAAAACCGCTCCGAGAAGCCCATTTCTATCCCTAGGTATACATATCAAATGTTTTTTAGCTGTAGGTGAAACGGTTAGGCCTATACAGCGTCAACGCACGCACACACACACACACGCACGCGCACACTCTTAATTAATGCTGATTTCAACAGAATATATAGTTACATTCACAATCGCCAAATTTAATACATATATGTTTTTGAGAATGGAAATATGGAACTCTCGGGAATCTTTTTTTTAAAAATTTAGATCAATTTAAAATCAAGATAGTTCTTAAATTAAATGAGAAAAATTGACATTTTTCCATGAAAATTCTCAAAAACTGATTACATTAAACTGGTATTTACACTCTTTTAAAACTCGAAAATTGTCTTTTTTTATACATCTATTTACATATCCTAAATTATTTCCTTTAAATTATGGCAATTTTTAAAATATATTTTTTACTTAATTCTCAACAATAAATTTTTAAAAAAAATTATCGAACATTTCGTGATTTTCATCCATTTTTGAAAGCTATAAAAGAGATACTACTCGATTTCTAAGTAATTTACATGAGGAATCAAGAGGAGTACCGCGAAAGTTGGAAGAACTGAACGATTAGTTTTTAATGGCACTATGATGAAATGGAGCTCAGGATTGTTCATAAACACAATGAACAATACAAGTGCAAGGCTATTAAAATGAGATGGGAAAAAAAAATGCTTAAAAATTGTTCATTGTTGGAATCTAGAACGAAAAATTATACTTAAGAGAATTAATTTAAATTAAATACAACTAATATTTTCTACGAACAGATGGTCGCGAAGTGCGGCCTTAAAAATAAAAGCACGTTACTTAACGTATAATGCAATCACTTTCGATAATAAATAAAAAGCATTCTTTTTCCAAATAATATTTGTAATTTGATATAAAAATTTGATAGACAATAGTGCACTTAAATGTTATTTGTTCAAAGTTATTCCTCTAGTGCTCTGTATTCTCCAAACTTTTCAAAGCAAATCTCTAAATCCCTAAAGACCTTTCGAGGAAATGTCCTTTTCAGCAGTTACAAAATTAAAATTGGCTTCACTTTTTAGCAATGCAACTCCAATAAATTTTATTTCATTTCAATATCATTTTCCCGATCAGAAGTAAGAAATTCATGATCTAGCTGTACTCCAAAAGTACTATTCATTGATAGTTTTAAATTTTAAAAAAATGCATAATATGATTAAAAAATAATACGAAGAACCGAAAGATTTCACAATTGTAGCAGTTGCATTACTCTTAACCAATAGACTTCCAGACAATTCAAATTCTGTCTCCTTGCCGGGACGTCGTCAGAGCCAGAGGGGGAGGATGTGGGAGGATATAGCAGTTGCATTACTCTTATGTAGCAGTTGCATTACTCTTATCTTCTCTTTTGGATACTAGATGGCGATACCTGATTAGGCCATCCCATATGTCAGCCCATAATGCATTGCGATTGTAATTAGAAGGGGATGTGACGCTGAACTAAAAAGCCGGGCGCGTGAATGTCTTGTCTTTGTGTTTGTTTCAAGTGTGTGAATGTGATTATTAAAAGAAATGTTTCCAACAACACTCGTCCTGTTGCTTCCTGCACAGATCATAATAATCTACATTCCACCACGCAATTTCTTTACAAGAGCGATAACTGACATAAAATACTTTATTACAAATATAAGAAAACCTACAATTATTTAATTAAAATTGCACTTCTATCCTCAACTTGGATGAAAAATGTAACTTTAATAGGTTTAGGCATATTCATCTAAAATAGGATTTTATATATATTTAAAGGGATCTAGTTTTAAAAGTACAAAAATTTATCTAACTTAAAAAAAAAATAACGAATTGTTTACCAATATTGAAACCTTTATCTGAATAGAGAAAATGAGGTTAAAATAACTTTCAGGAAATTTTATGCCCATCATACAATTACAGCAACGGCAGATATGAAATAGCGAAACAACCAGTCAAGTGTAAAATTAATGCAAAATGGATGGCATCAAGTCCGCCGAGTTCTGAAATAAATTCGGAAAGGAAAAGGCTTTATCAAACCGGAAGAAACTTATGGGTGTTTGTTCAATTTAAGAAAAGATTACTGATCTACGTGAGAGGATTGATTCGGTAATTATTTAATCTAAAAGAATCAGATAATCATATAATTGTATGATTATTTGATTTTATTTAAATAAATATTCCTAAATAATTATTTCATATATTTATATAAAGCTCAATGTGTGTGTGTGTTGGCGCTCTACAGGCCAGACCGTTCAACCTACAGCTACCAAATTTGGTACGTGTATACCTTGGAGGTCAAGAATGCGCACTTGCGGTCCCCTTTTTTTGGATTTTTAATTAGAATTTTAACTATTAATTAAAAACTAACTTTCCCGCCAAAAAAATCTTTATTTCCCCACCGCCAAATAACTAAGGTTGGTTTGTGTGTGTGTGTGTGTGTGTGTGTGCGTGCGTGTGTGTGTGTGTGTGTGTGTGTGTTTTCCCACGTTAAAGAGAATAGGCTTAAGAAATTTTCGGCAAATTATTTCAAAGGATTCTGCTTATTTTCTTAATGTTTGATGCATTTAAAATTAAACATTGTTAATTAATCGATCTTTCAGATTCATTCTGAAGGACATTTGAATTAAAATAAAACAGAATAAAGAAAATTAAAAATTTCTAATCTGCATAGCGTTACACCAACTGGAGTAGAAAAATCACGCATTTGCGTTACCAAAATTGGCGTTGAAAATTTACGCATGCGCACTGTGTTCTGATTGCTGACAACGGATACGGACTTGGTTTTGAAGGTTTAATATGTTTTCGGCAGATTATTTTAAACGATTCGTTTTATTTTCTGAGTGTTTGATTCATTTAAAATTAAACATTGTTCATTTTAATCGATCTGTTCATGATGAATCTGAGAAAAATTTGTAGAAAACTTCTTGAGATATTATATAAATTAAGAAAAATATTTTTTAGTTCTCATAAGGTTTAAATACTCAGCGACTTTGTTTTCAGAATTCATATTTTTAAAAAAATGCTTCGTTTCAGAAAAAAAAATACTATATTTATTGCAGTTTAATCATTTCCACTTTAATTTAAAGCAAATTCTACGGGAGCTAACAGAAAATTAGAGAGATACATATTACGTTATGGCTGAAGGCCTTTATAATATTATGAGTGAATTATATGACTATTAAAATTTGAAATTTTAAAATATTTTAATGAAGAAGCAATTAAAATGGGAGTTCCATAAAATATTCGGTTATTAAAATTTTAACGTGCATTAAGATTGGCGAACCGGCTAGTTAGACATAAATCTGAATGTGAACAAATGACTGGAATTAAAATAATTTTTTAGAGACTTCAGTTCATTTATGGAATATAGTCTACCAACGACTGCTATTAATATTCCAAAGTGAACATGAGTTTATAATGTAACTCGGAGCCGGTTTCGTACAAACACAACGTTTTAACAAAGACATCAAGTAAAATAGTTTCAAAGTACTTCATTAAATATTTGTACAGTTGCGCTTGATTCAATGTTTCGCTAATTAATAGAGCAGCTAAATGTTACAGGAAAGAACTGGTATTCTAATAGGTCAGAGAAAGCGAGATGTAAAAAAAATAAAGAAATAGGCGTCAAACGGAAAGTTTAATAAGCGTTAAAACAGGCTTAACCGTCGCCAGACGGATAATCGCTAAAAAAGTCATTCGCCGGGGAGAAAAAGTTTGTCACCTAAGGCAGCTAGTTTTGCATACATTCATAATAAACTTTGATTTAAGCATAAGTATTCGATGTCTTGTCGTAATAGAGCTCTATATTTCAAAGGAAAATATTTTATTTCATAGAATTCTTCCTATAGCTGAAAAGCGGGTAGGAATACACATAAGTGATATAGTCTAGAATAGCTTTCTACGTGAAGTTAACATGAATTGTAACCAATTAATTAGAGGAAAAATCGCAGTTTGAAATGTCAATAACTTAAATATAAGACTCTAATGTCAAATCAGCAGTAGCAACTCCAAATATATTTAACCTCTCAAAAAATGCAAAACACGAATGCTCGCACTATAATACGTATTAGGCTAACGGTAAGACGTTACGGATAGAGTAATAAGTTAGGCTCAATTATCAGTATACAAAACATGAACTTAAATATAATCACTAGTACAAAATGGAAATAAAAATATTAATAGATAAGAATGGCAAAAAAAAAAAAAAAAAAAGGGGGGGGGGGGGGGGGGGAGTTGTCGAATTAAATGAAGAAAGTAAAACAGAACCATGAATATAATTCTTCGCAATGTCAGTACTTCAAACAGCAATATCGGACGTACACCAACCATATGCTGGGAAAAATTACACGCCTTTCCAACTAAACACTGTTGAGCAGTTTCATTACAGGAAAGCTTATAAAATGAAAATGTTTCGCCAGAAGCTATAAATACAATTGCCAAGAGGAGGGTGGAGCTGAAACCCACAAGACTCGACAGTATTCTCAAGAAACAGTCTTTGCGTGAAAGGTAAGAGACCTTTTTGTCTCGTAGCAACCAAAAACTTTTTATTTTTGTTAACATTTCCCTTTAAAGAGGTCAATGAACACGACATTTGCATGACACGACCACGTTTCTCGAAACGAGAGGAATCCACACAAGGTTCATAAAGAACTTCATTGATTGAAATTTCTACAGGTTTGTACACTCAGATAGAATAACGCGTTAAGAATATTTCCGGGAAATGGGAAGAAAAGGATTGAAATTTCAAAAATCAGTAGAAAAAAAATTAATGGAAATAAAACAATTCACGGTAAATATTTTGTATCATATTAATATCTTTATTACTTGCAAATTAAAAGCAAAGATTTCAAAACGATAACAGTAAAATCCATCTGTTTTCGAGTCATTCAAAAATATAACCTCTTTTTCTGTCGCTGATGGGATTAGTTATCATATTATCCTCTAATTTGTAACTATTTCATATAAAATAGAACTACAAAATAAAGCTGTCAGCATGTTGATTAATGATTTCACAAATTATCAACGCGAGGGGAATGAAACTAACGATTTATTAGCTTAGTGTTGCATTAGTGTGTAAACAGAAGGGAGTGTTACAAAATATATGCCGCTTGTAAGAAAAAAGTTATTGACCATTTTAAAATTGAGTATTTCATCATTTAAAATAATTTTTAGACTGAACTTCTGTACATCCGTAAAATATTAACAGAAATGCATATCAAGAACTCCATTTTAATAAGCCTGCGCAAAGAACACTTATAAAATATAAAAAGAATTATTACATGCATGTAAGCAATTTTATAAAAAAAATTAGAGTATATTACAAGAATATAAATGAAAACAAATGTCATGATGACAGCAGTGACTTCGGACAATAATTAAAGCAGGCAACGTTCTCTTCATATGTAAAGCAGTTTTATCAATCAAACACAAGAGACGATAAAGCTCCGCATATATATAGGCAAGGTGGTAGACTTTCGAGTTGTACCTCTTTATAGCTTCAAAGTGTGAACAAATCAAATAATAAAATGTATAACACGAGTATAACAGAGGAAGGAGTTAATCGAACATCTACACGTTATAAGTCGTTATTCAATACTAAGAAAATTACGTATTGGTATTTAGGATAACATACAAAACAAAACGATACAATAAAAAGCAAGACAACTATTAAATGCACAATATTTTTTTTATTCAAAACATATCCATTTCTATGGTGAAATGGAATCACAATGACATTTTCAGTGTCCATTCATTTTTAATTACTAGCCAGTAATAAATCCGATTCAATAACCTCAGAAGCGTTCTTTCCTATCAAGAAACCAGAGGCAAATATTAAATCGAGATTATTTCGAAAAACATGTCTATAAATGTTTACATTGAACATGTTTTAAATTGAATGTCTGAATGAAAATAGTTTTTTTTTTAATTTTTAAGTGATTAATAAATTACATTTTTAACTCTGAAAAAGACTTTCAGCACTGATGATCCAGGACAATGCAACACTGATAAGAATTAAGTCCATACTCCATGAATAAAAAAGAATTAAAAAGAACATTTACAAGGTGCATTAAGAAAAAAAGTATCAAACAAAATAAATAACAAAGCATGAAATTCAAGATTTTAAAAATCGTATGATACCGCTATATGAGACAGAATTTCTGAGATAAGAATCACACACACTTACACACACACACACACACACACACACATACATACATACAAAAAAAAGCATGCATGTGCGTCGAAGCACAAGTGGAAGACCTTGACAGCAATGAAACGAGGAAAAAAAGTTTCACGCAAACCTCTATTGCAGGTGAGAGACTGAAGAAATGGAGTGATGTCAAAGTAATTACATACAGCAGAGTTTTTCCTTCTAGGCAAATCGAAGCAATCATTCAGAATTCAAGACACGGAAAATGCTATAGAGTATTTGAAATACTGTGGTGTAACAATAGAAGAGAAAATGAGGGAGAAATTCTAAGCACAACAAGAGTACGAACTTTTTAAATTTCGAAGAATGGCCGCAGATCGCAGTACTTTTTTATTTTTGAATAAGGACATTTTGTTTCAACAAACGCAAAATCTTTATTCAGTGATCATTGATGAAAACTAGTCTTATAGTCGTCAATTTTAAATCTCAAGTTAAGAAATATTTCATGATATCAAGTTAAGAAATATTTCATATATT